>JAHLSL010000019.1:10378098-10389799 GCA_025920805.1 Petroica traversi
CCGGCGGCGGCCCCGGCCGCGCCCCAGGGCGGCGGGGCCGGGAAGGGGATGCCGGTGTCGTGCCAAGGATTCAGGCGATGGAACGGGCGCTGGTGTGACATGAGTTTGGGGAGGAGGCAGGTGGAGAGCAGTGAGGCTCGGGACGGAGCGGCCGGGACTCGCTCAGGACGGAGCGAACTGGGTGCTTCCAGTCTATGAGGGAAGGGGAGAAGCCCTGCACTGAAAGGAGCTAAGCTAGAATCGCCAAAACCCTGTCGGATATCCAGAGTGGCTTGGCGGCCGGTGCGGCAGGAGATGGCACTGGGAGTGCCATCTGCCCTTTGAGAGACGGCCCTGCAGTGCACGCTGGTCAGGGCTGTGAGTAGAGCTGAAATTTGGGCAGAGGATCACCTCATGTTGTGTTTGGGTTTAGTTAGCAATGGAACTGGGCTAGGAGTGCTGAAGTAGAAGCTGAAGGGATTTAGCATGCCAGGAGGATGCTGGAGACCAACATGAGAAGGGCACTCTGAGCATATTTGTGTCTGATATTAAATTGAACAGGTAGGTAAAGATGAGGGGATCTGAGTGTGTTGGACAGATTGGAAACAGAAGGATCTGGAACATTTAGAGCTGTAAATGAGGTCCAAGGGGGTGAGGAAACAGCAGCTTTGGATTCTTGGTGCGTGCAAAGATGGAGGTCAGATATAGCAGGAGCATGGCAAGGAGACTAGAAATACAGTCAGGTGCTCTGAGGATAAACACCCATTAAACTGGGGAAAAAAATTTTGCATTTCCTTCCTTTTGCCTTGGATTGATTAAGCGAGCATATGAACCATCTCCCTTTTCACTTTTCACAGGACATATTTCTCGAGTGCTTTTCAAAAAGCCTTTCTCATCTCTTGGGACCATAGGGTTCAATCCTATGCAGTGTTTTATCTTTCTGCTTCAACACCTGAGAAAAGAAAAGGTACAGTGACAAAAAAGTGGTAATGCTGTTTGTTCATTTTCTTTGACAGGAACCTGCTGCAGTGTGACACAGAGAAAAAGAAGTCCAGTGCTTTTCTCACATCCTTTTCTTTTGTACATGCTGGTTAAAACACTAAGTTCCAGCATCCTTCCCATCAAAAAATGGGAGGGAAAAAAACCTCTTGGAGAAAGTAGAGGTGGCACAGCAACAGTGTGGCACTGCAAAAATGCTGCTTGGTCCAGAAATGAGAACAACTGTGGCAGGAGAATAAATGTAAGGAAGTTCTGGAGCTCATGGCTATAGCCAAGAGTCCAATTATTGCACAAGAAGGCCAGGTTCATTTAATGTTCAAAACCAAGGCACCTCCCAAATAAAGCTTTGCAACTGGGTTGTTCACTGGCTTCTTTGATTCTGATTTAGTGGAAATTTTATGTGAATAGCTACATCAGCTGGCTTTGAGAGGACTATTCACATGCTTGAATTGCTTAGAGCTGGGCTTCAGCCATGGATTACCTGAAGACACGCTACCTCCATTGGCCTTAAACATCCTGTTATCTCAAGTTGCTAATATTATGACCCTTAATAACAGGTAGGTAAAAATTTAGTTGAATCAGAGTTTAAGAGAATTTACCAAATCAGGTCAGGCTTTAGGATCAAACATGTCACTTTGCCAGTTCTAAGTGGCACATTTTTATACTGTGTATGTCAGCTCTGCTGTTGATACTACACATGAGTATAATGGAATTATTAAGTAATGTCAGTCCTTTTGAGATAGTGTTGCCATGTGGCTGTGGACAGATTTAGATAGTAATTATTAAGGATAGTTGCTATTAAAGATTTGTGAGAGATTTGAAAGCATATCAAGGTGCCCTTATAATACTATGCTATAGCATATGATGACTCTAAATTATATCTAAATTGATCCCAGTAATTGCAGTCTAGATTTCCCTAAAAATTTCTGTTTGAATTTAATTCAAGATATGTACTGAATAAGTGAGAATTATTCTAGTAGCTTTGATGCAGAACTCTTTTTCTATTTGGACTTGTTTTTGTTTTGCTTTTTTGAAAAGGAAAAGACATTAATTATATGTTTTCTTCTAACTTTCTATTTTGACTATCAACATTTACAGCTTGCAGGGTGGTTTCATCTGTACCATCTGTGGGCCATATTGCACATCAGATGGCAGGATAAAATCTGCAATGAGAACGTTTTGGGACATAAAAGTCTTTCAGGGTTTGAAGCCATGATATTCACAACACAAATGTGCAGAGCCACTCATGTATCTGAAACAGAAGATGCTGAATGCCAAAGCAGCTGCTGGAGTGAAATAAAGGAGAGACCACACAGTTTGGGGAACATGATGGCATCAAGAACAAAAGGACATTTGAGGGAACAAGAAAGCACAATTTCAAGCAGCAAGAAAGAGAAGTCAATCATTAGGAATTATTGACAGCAGACATGCAGTCACACAGCAATTAGAGACTCACTTTGGGAATCAAGTTCAATTGATACTGAGGTAAAGAGACAGCATCAAAAAAAGCACCTTGTTTAGCAAACAGCATTTTCTGATTGCTGACTAGGCAACCTAGAAGAAAATTGTCAATCACGGGTTGGGTTTTGGCGATTTTCATATTCACAAGGCAAGATACCATCACCTTTATTCTGTTGTAAAGGAGTACTGTATAAGAACACTATATGACACCACATTTTGTGCAAAAATTGGTGGGCCACTGCCCAGTGGAACTACAGGAGTTGATAGGTATCATTCAGACCTGAGGCTTCATTGTGTATTGCATTTCACTCTGCATGTAAGTGGGAGCCTCCACTTTCTTCATATTTTCTGGGTTTGACAGCAATAGGGATAAGTTCCTTTCTGATATAGGGCTCTAAAAGCCCATTCCCCTCTTCCAAGACATAAAGTCAAACTTCCAACAGATTTCAACCTTTTTTCTCAATCCTGCAAGTAAAGGTTTTAAGTTCATCTTAGATCATTCTCTCAACTGCAGCTTGTGTTTATTGTTGTCATGCCTGTTTAAATATTCACTTATAATCTGATGTATCCAACCTCAGGAACTAGGTTTCAAAAATCACAAAGAAGTAAACAAATAGTCACACAAGAGAACTCTCTGCTTTAATTTCTTATTATTCGTGAGTGATTAATTTCATATATACTAAACCCATTAATTTCTATCCTAGAAACATTAGTATCAATGTTTTAGTTGATCCAGCCTACCAAACCTTTGGTATTAAATTTTGCCTGAAAGAAGTGAATGAATTCCATAGACCTGGTTGTTAAAATCTGATTGCAGACTTTGCTTTGATTTTTTGGGGGGGCTAAAGTTAATCCCACTGTCCTGATGAGTAATTCTGGTTTGAACTTTCTAAATTACTTCTATACTTCTGTATGAATCACGAATGATCTTTTAAGGTTCATTGTACTTTACCCTTTTATTATTTTGATGTGAATTATCCTTTCCCTAGTTGTAATATATTAATTAGGATTAAGACTGATACTATTTGGTCTGTTTAACTTTGAGGCATCTATAAAATGAGCTATTCCCCCAAAAACATTTCTTCTAAGTGGGTGAAACAGCTGGACAGGATGAAAAAGAAAACATGAGATGGAGAGTCAAAGTACATAAAATTAAATGTCTTTAATGCAGACAGTCTGAGGGCAGAGCTAAACCAAATTCTGATCTTATGCTCAGACACCGCTGTAATTCCAATCCCAAGCTTATCTAGGCTTCCTTATTGTTATTATTTTAGAGAAATGTTTTTAAAATCTGTATTTTGGCATTAGTGTTTTTAACATAAATATTAAGCACACCTCCAAAAAAAATTGATAATGCACAGCAAGATGAAAGAGACAAGAGTGTTTCTTACAACTAGTAAGAACATACTTGCTTCATCTTTCCCCTACTCACTCCATAGAAATTGAACAACTCATCATCAGGCTTTTATGGAAATCCAGCAGTAGTACATGGTCAGTGACAGGAATATACTTTCTATTGCTTTTTAATTTTGATAGGATTTTGCAGAATGGCCACTGTTGATGAGATAACCACTTCATAAAAAGAAAAGGATGGTTGAGGAAAGTCCTGAAGTTATTTACTTAGATCTCATCCAGCCTGACTCTAGAAACTACAACAGACTCCCAATTTTTCAGAAGCTTCTATCAAATATTTGATATTGCAGTGTCAGCTGTTTGCAGATTGGTAACTGTACACCATCTATCATGCAAGACACATCAGGGTGCCATTTCCTTTGCTAGGAAGCCTGGATGCCAGCTAAAGGGAAGACGCACTATATGAGAGAGAGTGTGTCTCTTCATAATTTTCTAAATAATTTTGTTTCAGATAAGGCAGTGAAGGACTGCCCCTTTTTGGTACTACCACACGTATTGAAAAAAAAGTATGTTCTCAGTTAAGGAAAACTCTGTAGTGAGCACTTGTCAAAGCTGATTGTCTGCATTGTTTTTATGTTTTTATTTTTATATATATATACAAATTTTGATGTCATATTTCATTTTCAGAATTCACTGATCTTTCAGTGAATCATTTTTATTAGCTATTGATGAAGGAATCATTTTTATTACCTAATCTGTGCATTACTTTAGAATGTAGCTGAGTAAAATGAATCACACAGTGTGGATTCAGGTTTATGGATTGAGCCTGGTTTTTATACATAGTGGGATTAGCACAATCCATTTTGACCTCTTTCAGTGAGAAGATACAGACAGATTTTTTTACTATTCAACAAAATGTTATCAATACTGCCATTATTTTTAAAAGTGAATTAAAAGCATTGTAACTGCTTGAAGTTATTCAAGAAGTGTTTTATGATTGTAGTTGGATTTGTCCACTTTAACTACATTATAAAGAATTTCCATGTATCTTTGAATGCATAATTAGTATACTCATGGGGTCCATAGATCAGGGACTCATTTTTTCCCCTAAGGATATCTAGATATAGATTAGTTTTCTCTTCATCAGGAAATACTATTTTTAAAAATTCCCAAGGCTACTTAGCTGGTATGTAATAAAAAGTAATACTACCTATGTTTAAATGTTTTGAAAGTGCAAGATCATATGAAAACCAATCTCAACAAAAAGGAAAAGGTATGCAAAATACTGACTATTCTATAAAATACTCAGGTCTGCTCTGGATTTTTCAGCATGGGTTGTTCCTTCAGAGACATTACTGAAACTTAGATCCATTACTCCTAATTGACATGCCTCCATTGCCAAACACATAATCTAATCAAATCATTTTATAGCCTAGAGTGAAATAATCCTTTTAAATAGGGCTTACTTACAGAGGAGGCAGTCTTGCCTAACTTTTAGAGGTATAAAACTTGAGATCTAATCTATCTTTATTTATAGACAGTGAAAATGACTTGGCAGTTTCATCCCATTCCTAAATGAACACCTTCATTTGTTCTCATTGACTTTTGAGAGAGTTTAGAGACCTAGGTTAGACTATGCACCTATACCCCACCAACACTGGGGGAATGCAGGCCATCTCCTTGTGCTCACCTGATCATTTACCACAGGGACATAAAAAAAATTCTCCCTGTTGTTCACCATTTGACTTGCACAACAGAACCACTCACAGGCTGCTTGTGAGTTCCCTGGCTTGTTAGTCATATACAGAAAAAAGACAAGTTCAAATTTCATATAAACATTTACATTTTGAGCTTTCAGAGGTGGGGTTTTTATCATGGCACTGGCATGGTTTGAAGAGTAAACCTCATGGCTAGTTTTTAAAATTTCAAATTTGCAAGGTTTCCTGTAGTTGTTATCAGTAACAGAAGTGACTCTCACCAAAGTTGGTAAAGAATCATAGAATAATAGTTTGGGAAGGGACATTAAAGATCATCTGGTTCCAACAGCCTGCCACGGGCAGGGATAATTTCCACTAGTCCAGGTTGCTCAGAGCTCCATCCAACCTGGCCTGGTTAGTGATGGTTGATGTTTGTTGGGATATTTATTCTGAATCCAGCTGGGAAATGGCAATTAGTTCCTTTGCTACTTTATTTTTGCTGCCCTTTTCTTAATTTTTCTTAATATTTGCACTGCATAGGAAATGCTGCTTATGAACTACAAACATGTTAACAATAGCACAGAAAATGGTCCTGAATCTGTACTGGAGTCCAAACATGGAAACTGGTCATTTTAGGGGTGGAAAACAGTCATCTCACAACTAGAGCACCCATGTCTTTAGAGGAATGTCACGCATGGCCTAAGTGTAAAATTTGTAGTGCAGGGAATTTTTAGTGTTTTCCACTACCTAAAATCTATGCAGATTTATCTATCTAGGGTATCAGATTTTCATCTTGGTTTTGCCAGAAAGCCACAAATATGTTTGAGTTTTTGAGGTTCTTACAAATGGAAAATACTTTTAAGATGAGGTAGATAAGACTGCACAAGCCCTAACTATTCATGGGTTTGTCACTGTTCCCTTTACTTGAAAAAAATTCCTACTTAAAGCAGCCTATGGTAAAATCCCTGGGCCTGTGTAGCTGCCAGAAGTAACAGTAGCTCACTCCTCTCCCAGTTTTCCTACTGACTCCACAAACATCATGGTAGACCAGCCTTTATGCTAATGAAAGATTTAGATGGTAAGGGAACTCAGTCCAGCATTCACTGTATCTTAACTGGCTCAAACTTAGTCTTGTAGAGGCAAGGAGTAAGCCTACACAGATATCTACCCTCATATTTATAAAATCTCCATCTCTCCAGAAGAATTTACAGAGGTACGTGAGTGCAGAGACGGCTTGGCTCAATTCTCTTGAAGTACAGAAAGAAAAATGGGTGTGTGCCATGGGGTGTAACCTGCCAGCAGCTGGGTTTTCCACAGTGAAGGTTTCCCACAGAGCTTCAGAAACAAGTCTGATACCCACCATCCCTCTCTTGGGCAGCTTCCAGGGCCTTGTCACTGAGGTGTCTCAACCTGTGCTCTGCAGGTGTGCAGACACAGAATACTTTAGTTACTCATCTCCCAGCTGTTCCTCCTGTTTCTCAAACAAAAGAGAAAAAGAAAACAAGCCAAGTTAAATGCTATATGCCTGCAAACCTTGTTGCAAAAATAAATTTGTATGTGAATTAATTACAAATGTATTAATTACAAATACTTTTGTCCTACCCATCTTCTTTCTCCTTCTCTGTGTGTAACTTTCATGGGAGATTAATTTAGGTAATGTCTCATAATACTACTGGATTTAATACTGAATTAGATTCATCTGTGTCTCGAGGAAATCAGAAATTAGTGTAATTTTGTGTCTTCTACTATATTACTATCTCTCAAGCAGATTGGACTAAAAAATACACAGTGAGTTAGTTACCTTTGCTAACAACTTGCTGCAGAGCTTTTGGATTCCTGTGGGTCTTCTGGTGGCATCAGTGAAAGAGATTGGTGGAGAGTCCCACTAGCATTTTGAAAGCAGTCTGAGGTGGGATTTGTGTGTGGGTTGGCCAGCAGGGAAGGCTGCTGCAGTCAGTCCCTGCATGACTTTGTCCTAGAGTCCACAAGAGCAAATCTGTGGCCCCCAGTCCCAGCTCGGACACGTTTGGATCCTCATGACTGCAACGAGTAGTTTCAAGTCATGTTTTATTTACATATTGCTTTTTTGTACCAGTTTCTCAGTACCTCCTGACAGTGAAACAGGATTGTGGTTGCTGTCTGCAGGGAAGGAAACCTGCCTGCTTGCTCTGCTGGTTAGAAACAGTTCCAAAAACAGCTGCTGTCCAGTCAGCCAAAAAGAGCAAGAAAATCCCGAGGGCTACAAAACATGAACTCATTAATGCTGTGGGTTAATCTCTATTCATTTCACTTATTATGTGTTTATTGTATAGAATGGCCCATGTTCCAGTAGCTCCAGAGAAAGGGCAGATCCACGTTATGCAAAACAAATTCCTCTGGGTTTTCCAGTTTGTTTAAAAAGAGGTTTTGTTCATCTGAATTAACAAAAAGTCATTTAAGTCTCTTAGTATGTTCACTCATGACATTTAGCAGTCTATGAATTTGCATGGTATTTCTGCCCTCCTTTGCTTTTTGGTTAGTTAGCTGACTGGGCTTTTGTTTTTGTGTTGTTTGGTGTTGGGTTTTGTTTGTTTGTTTTATTTTCCATAGCCCGGGAGGAAGGTTTTTCCTCTTAAGTAAGTTCGGATTTATGGAATGTTTTGTAGTTGAAAGTCCAAAGATTCCTCTTGGGTTTTGACACTCCCAAATTAAAATAAGGCATAGTGTTGTCTGGCTCAGCATTAACCTTCTCATGAGTCTGCCTGAGAGTAACACGTTTCCTAAAGTACCAAAAGAGCTGTGCAATGTCTTACAGATGGTGGCTCCAGCCGTGGTGGCAACTTTGAGTGTTGCCAGACACTCTGCTCTTGGTGCTTGGGTGCTGTCTACATCTGCTGAAATCATCAGCACCAGGAACGTGAACATTATGCAAAAGTAAACTTGAAAATCGCAAGACTTTGAACTTTCCGATTCCAAATTAAGTTGAAGGTAGAAGAAAAAACAAATCACTTGTGAGGCAAAGACTCAAGCTCTGTCAGCAAGTCAGAGCTGAAGACAGATAGATATTAGGAATAGTTTATAAAATCCTTCAAGATATGCAACTACGGAGGGAACCAGAAATCACTAAAAACAGCATGAGAAGATGGACATGAAATGGAGGCAGGTAAACACAATGATCATTAAAGTTCTGGTCGAAACAGAATCTGCTTTGACTTCATCAAACACTTTGGTCAACTACCTGGTCATTTAACTGCCCGCTGACTGGGAGAACAATGTTGCTACTCAAATCTTATCTGGTTTCACTGGAGATGAGTTGCTGAGCAACCAGTAAGACCAAGAGCAAGCTGAAGAATGTAAATGCCACCTCCCTGCGTTTGTCCTTCATGGCATCACCATCAAGCATACTGCCTTCCCTGTAAACACCAGTTGACACTTGCCTATCAGAGAACAAGAAGGGAAATTCCATCACAATGGTAGGGGGGGAAAAAACCCCTTTAAAGCAGTGGTTGCCTGGAGGAACTGAGGAATCTCCTACCTTGACTGGAAAAGACCCAGAGTAGCGTGTGTTTAATGGGCCCTGTCCTGAGCAGGGGGTTGGAGCAGGTGCTCTCCAGTTGTCCTTTTTTTCTATCATGAGTAAGCAACTGCAAAGTGACTCAGAGGAAGGACACTTTTAGGTACTTTTAACTTCCAAGTTGCATATGCTGTGCTGCTGTAACTAAAATGAAGAGAAATAACACAGTGGTGAGGTGTTAAGATGCAGGCAACTTGAAAATACAAAAATCCTCAAACAGGGACCCAGGTAAGTGTTGACATTGGCTGCCCTGGGCAAAACCAGTCCAACAGCAAAATATTAAGGCAGAAGAAAGGGTGCTTGAGGTTGAGGAAAGAATGATGGCAGACTTGAAAGGGCTGGGTTGATAGTTTTACTAAATGATCTCAGTGATATTTTCCAACCTTAATGATGGCATGATTCTATTATTTAATTAGCTATTTTCACAAGTCTTGTACAAGAAATAGTCTTACATTTATCCTCAGAAGTGCATAAGGTTTTCCTGTTTCGGATAATTATACTATAGGACATAATTTTGTTCTCAGTCACAGGTAGAGGCTGGAGGGCTTGCCCTCAAAGGTATTTACTTCCATCTAGGAGAAAAATTCAGTTGTATTGAATGGTTTCAGTTCCAGGAAAGTTACACTTGATAACAACCAGAAATCAATCTTTCAGGTAGAAAAAGCTTTGCTTTCACAAATTTCATCATTCTGTTTGCTGCATTACACCATTTTGTTGTCTATAAGAGAAGTCCCTGGACCATTAGGAGCTCTTTAACATGTGCTTTGGGTCTAACATAGCAAAATGACACTGACCTCTTCCCCCACTAATGTGACAACCTCCTCTCAGACCCAAGTATAGAAGAACTAGACCCAACATTTTAGCACAATGGCAAGATTAGTAAAAAATCTCAAAATCTTTCTTAGCCCAACTCAAGAACTCCCTTGCCTGTACATCTAAAGGTTTCCTTAGCCTTCTAGGTCCTCTTTCAGTGGGAGTTTCTGTTCAGTTGCCATGTCCCTCTTTTTTGAGTCTTTTCCAGAGCCACTGCTTCTAAGTATAGCTTCCCATCTTAATTTTGTGGCCTTCATTCTTTCTTCTCAGATATATAGATTCATGTTTACCTGTAGTAAGGTAGGATATTATTTGCTTGCTTTTTGTTTACCATCTGATTAGATCAGTGGCCTATTTTCATTTCTGTTCCTCTGGTCTGTTGGCATATGGTGAGTTTATGGTTTTTTTTCTGTACCACAGATCAAAATGGAAAATAGCCAGGAGACAGTCTAGGTGGAGCTTCACTAGTTAACACCCCTGAACAATGAATGATACTGGACAATGATTGTATATCATTAAGACTACTGATGGAGTTAATCACTGGATTGTGAACTGATATATTGATAAACTATAACCTCTCCATCAAAGAGCTGCACAAAACTAAAGCCTCATGCATCTAGCACTTCTATATGAAAATGTCTTACTCTTTTGAGAAAGGTAGCAGATTATTTCAGCAAAATCTGCTTTCTGTAAATCCACGTCACTTAGTATAAATAGCATACTTCTGTTTAACTTGATATTTATTAACACAGTCATTTTGGGTAGCACATATTTCAGGCTATGGACTTCAGGCCCACAGTCAGATGAATCCAGGCAATGTCAGGGCTAGACAGAAGTTCACTGACTGAATTGCTGTGGCTCTGTGTATCTTTCAAAATACTGTTTCAGCATGAACTTTTTTTTGACTCTCTGGAGATCCCCTGGATTCTGAAAGTGAGTTTAAATGACAAGCTTCTGCCAGCTCTTAGGAAGTTCTGGGGTGCTGACACATTTTTATGATGTTGGAATGTCTGATATCAGCGGCTGTTGTTCTGAGCCTTCTCCCATCTCTACACTTCCTCCACAGCAGTGATTCCACTTGCTTTTTCTCCCAGGTGCAGAACTGAGGTATTCCTTGAAATTCCCAAAACAGGTCCTTTGCAAGGCTTCGTTCGGTTTACATTTTGAGCAGGCAAAAACCTCGGGCTAACTTGAGTCAAAACTGAGGCAAAGTCCTAACAAATCCCCTCGAAGCGTTTCCTAGTGGAGCACAGTTATGTTGGTTGAAGCTTCACCCCTTCCTATGTCACTGGTACCACTTATACACTGGCCCCATATAGCAATTAGGACATTATTTAAAATCCCTTTGTAACTATCATTTTAGCGAAACCTTCTTCTGCAATGTTTATTATCTGTATTTATGCTGCTCTTCATCTCCGCGGCGTCTTGCCCTTCTGCCGTGCTACATGGCAGCCGCCTCTCCTGGCTGCGCGCCGCCTGTCACTCTGTCCTTCCCGTGGAAACCCCCACAGACCCTCCCGGATGGGCTCTGCCTCATGTTTGGGACACACATTAGAAAGTGCTTCCAGAGCTGCCGGGGGAACCCTCGGGATCCGGGGAGATCCATCGGTGTCCCGGGGGAAAAGAGTCAGGGCCACCGCGGTTCGCTGCAAGTAGCGCCACGGCCGTCATCCTCCCACAGAGCCTTCCCTCTGCGCCTGAATCAATTTTTTTATCACCTTTTTTTGGTGGTGTTGTTGTTCTTTTCTTTTACGATATATACACATATAACTTTGACAGCTTCCCACGAGCGGCAGCGCCTGGCGAGCAAAGGCGGCCCCTCAGGGCGCGGGGCCCGCGCTGCCGC
>JAHLSL010000019.1:10390199-10416940 GCA_025920805.1 Petroica traversi
GGCCCGGGGATCGGGGCTCCGCGGCGCTCACCGGAGCGAGTTACCTTCCTCTGATCCTGCTGGTTGTTCTCTCCCCTCCGCCAGCTGCTGCCCATGGCTGCCCGGGAACAGAGCTCTGCGCCAGGGACTGGCTGCGTGCTTGCTGGGATGAGCCCCCACTGTGTCGGCCCGGCTGCTTTCTTGGGCTCCCTGGCTTTTACACGTGTGGATTTATCATCTTTCCCTTGAATTATACATCCCTGTTCCGGGGCAGTATGGTAAAATTTAAGCAGTTGTTTTCTTCTCTACTACACTACTAAGTAACCCTTTCCCTTTCTGTTTAGACCTTATATCGCAGTTTTTTTCCTTCCCTGTCTGGGCCAGCCCAGGAGACAGTAAATGTCTGTGGGCGATGGTCCGCAGGTGAAATCTCTGCCCTGCTGGAGAATGTGACAGTGATCCGTGTAGTTTCTAATCAGCTGAAGTCCCTTGTCACTCAAGTCAAACTACGCACAATGCACCAACAGCAAAGGATGCCTGAGGAAACATTGTGAACCTGACTGTGGAAAGGGCCTGTGCATGTCTGGGAGAGTATCTCTTCTTCTGGGTTCTCTTCAAAGGATACAACACTGCTATGTCAAGCGGTAGCTCATATTTATAGGTGCTGGTTCACTAAATAAGGCCAGTTCATGGGAGAAATGCAGATCTAGTCTAACTTCTGTCTGAAATAAAGTGTTCTTGACGGTAGATGAGGGTGTGTGAGCACACCCCGTTCAGGATAGGGTGGAACCAGGATGTTGCCTGCCTGAGAATGTGAAGCTGCCACTTGGCAAAGCACACAACCCCTGGAGACATGCCCAGAAAACTGGAGCACCCCACAAAAGAAATAAAGCAAACAAACAAAAAAAAAAAAAAAATGCAAGCAGAAGAGAGCTCTCAAACTGGCTTTTTTACTTGGGCCAGGTTTTGGGTTTTTGTTGGGGTTTTTTTTGTTTTTGTTTTTGTTTTTTTTACATTTTCCTGTAAACAGCACCCAAGGAAAGAGGAGGCACTGCCCATCTACCCTTTGTCTGCCTCCTGTAGCACAGTTCCCTCACAACCCTTGATTCCCTTTATTTATTTATTTATTTATTTGTTTATTTATTTATTTATTTATTTTCTGGTAACAGAGGGTTTAGGCTCAAAGTTTCAGCTTGAAATCTGCCCTAAAGTTCCCACTATACCCAGTTTCTTTGGATAAGTTGGTCACCTCAAGAACCAGCATCACCTTAGTGCATCAAATCATCTGTTCCTTTCTTGTAGTCACACTTCTAAACTCTGTCCCTGCTCCAGTTCTCTTTGGTGTCTACCCTGTGATAACCACATAGAAATGGCATTGTAAGCTTCATCATGATGTATGCTGACAACCTGGGACCAGGCTGGATTTTGGCAGACCAGGCTACAGAAATTCAAACAGTGCATGTGACTTACAGTGTGCCTCTTTATGGATAGAAACCCATATCTGTCCCTGAGATCATCTTGAGTTTCTTCACCTTCTTCAGCATACATGGAGGAGGATGGAGGCAAAGGATGGATGCAAAAGAAGAGGTCAAAAGGATGTGCAAGGTATCTGTGGAAAATTATGGCAATGGCTGCAATACAGACATTAGAGATTATTAGATTTTGACTTAAATCTCAAAGGACACTATGACTGGCAACAGCTTCCTGGATATGAAACAATGACAAGAAGCTGGAGACTGGCCAATTACATTTGTTCTGACAGTATCATCACAAGCCCAAGTGCCACTTGGACAGAGTTAAGATTGTTTCAAACAGAATTCAGCTAAAAGCATGACCTTTTTTTTTTTCCAAAATATTTAACAGTATGCAACTGCCAACTTCTGATCTGATACTGGAAGTCCTAAAAGCAAACTTATTGTGTCCCCACGCTACAGCTCCCTTAAAATATCTGTAGTTTTTTTCTTTGCATATTTCTCATCTGACTGGTGGTCTGGCACTCCTTAGGTTATGAAATTCAAAATAGTCATTGCCTGAGGTGACTAGATTTTCAGGGAAGTGTTTCATGGAAGTTCCATCTGCTGTCTTTGAACAAAACAGTCTGCATTGAGCCACTTAATTGCACCTATTTGGGTCCTTCTCAAGTGTCATTTTGGCTCAATATTTAAGCTGCTTTTTAAAAACAAAAAGCAAAAATGAAAATATAGAAAACTTGAACAGCAAAAGGAAAAAAAAATGAAGTCTTTTTTTTTTTACTCTTTTAACAGGAGAACTTTTTCAGTAACAGACACAAAATGACCAATTAACCTTTATATTACACTTTTCAATCTCTGCTTATAAAGAAATTTTATGAAATTTCTTTATAAGCAGAAATTTATCTTTCATGAAAGAAATTTATATTTGACTGAGCCCTTAAAAATTGTTCTTTATAATAGCTTATATGCAGCAGACTTTTTTTATATAAACGAGACTTTTGGTCAAAGAGTTCTGCATGTTCTGATCAGCTCATGGAAATCCTTGTTACATTGGAGAAGGCTCCCTTGTGTTTTGTCAATGCCAACATCAGAAGTTCCTGTAAGTAGCTACTGGGCTTTCCTTCCTGGTATACACTTCCAGATCACTGAGATTTTTTTACTTAAAATTCTTACATCTGGTTTGGGGTTTTGGAGGGTTTGCATGCTCAGTGCTGTCAAAATACCAATAGAGATTTTCAATGCGATTTATTAAGGCAACACAATTCCTGACAAGTGAGGACTTGTGGATGTTTCAGAGGGTGCTGCTGAACTGCATGGATGGCTTGTGACTAAAGATTCATTGGTGTCCTGTCTATCCACTGATCACACTCTGCAGTTACAGGATGAAGCAGCTCATTTCTCAAGGAGGAGTCTACAACATCATTTCAGTGTGACTATTCCATAATCAATGGGACCAAAAAAAAATCCCTAACTGGAAAGTATTTGCAATATTTCACAATGTCTAATGCATAATAGTAGGTCTCTTAAGTGTCAGGCTGGCTCAGTTAGAAGAGATTTGAGCCTCAGGACTTGGTCTTAGGTCCTAGTTATTGACACTAGCAAATGCTTTGAAGGTAGGGAAAGGAGTGCCTTATTTTTATAATTGCTGTCCTTTGGCTGAAATACTTAAACAAATGGCATTTCTTCTGCTGAGAGATGTTTATCCCAATGTAAATATAGATACAAACAAACAGAAGATAGCTGGTGTTTTCAAAGCCTGAACTTTTATCCTAGTTTCCCCACTTTGGTTCTCAAACTACAGAGGCCAAGTCTTTGCAGTGCCAAACTATCATTACCCTGTTGGAAGCCACTTGGGAAACCAGTAGGTTTTTTAACCCCATTCCCATACTTGAAAAGTAGTGGGGGAAAAGAATAGTCTACCCCATGACTCATGAGGAGGATGGCAAGTAACTTCTGTATAACTGTGAGTGGAGCCACAGCTGAAATCAGCAACCTTGAGCTGCAACTGGCAGGTTAAGTAAAGATGGAGTTTTACTCCTAGGTAGGGATTTTATCTATGAGATGGCCAGCGCTCAAAGATGTGAATTTGGGCCAGGAGGAGTCCATCCTTTTGCTAAACACACCTTAATGACAAGGACAGCCTATCTACCTGTGCTTGGGTTTTTCAGTATTTCGGGGATATTTCTATAGTTGTATAAAGAGCAGCATCTAAAAATCACCAACACACCAGCTCATGAAAATCTAGGTGTCCAATACAAAACAATCATGAGACAGGATCTGTACTATTCATGTTCAGTTTTCAAAGGAGCCAGGTCATGCTGCTGTAACATGGCTTTCTTCCCCTCTAAACTGAAGACTTTCAGCAATATTATTAGGGAAAGGCTTTGGAGCACTCACCACTGAAGGCAATGTCATGAAAAGCTTGTACACTGCCATGGCTGAAAGCCTTCTGCTGCTGAAAAGTGTTTGTAGCTCCTGGCAGTCTCCTGGTGACAGCAGCTGTCTAGTGACAGATGTAATTTAGCAAAATCTAGTCTGGCTCTAGTGATAGCTACTGAGAAAATGCACAGCTGAACTCCCCTTGTTGTTTCTCTTCCCTCATTCCATTGTACAGCTCTGAAATCGCTATTGCTACATATTTTTTTCAGTCTGGGTTTTCTTGCAAGGAAAAGCTTACCTTTTCATTTATAAGCTGACTCTTTTCAACAATAATAGCATGACAAAAACTTGTACTGGAAAAGAGCAAAGAGTTAATTTTTTTTTCCTGGCTGGCCCCAAGTGACCCCTTGTTCCCACTGCTTGTGAAATTACTGGAGTTTGCTTAGCCTGAAAAATTACAGCTATAGGAAAAGTTATGCTTCACTGATCTATTTTTAAAAGGAACAGCAGAATTTTAAAAATAGAATCCCCCCTCTTTTCTTTTTTTTTTTTTTTTTCGTAACTCTGGCATCTCCAACCCAAGTATGTTGATGTAATTTCCAAAGCATTAAGAAATGTCTTAGGACACATTTAAGTCAGGTCAGCCAAATCCAGGATCAGTGAAAAAATGAGTTGTTCATCTGGTCTGGAATGAGATCTTTCTTCCCATCATTCTTAGTTATAAAGATATCTTTTGTGTGGTTGAAGCTAAATTTAAGCCCAGCCTGGGTGTATTTCTGTACTATCTATGCATGTTTTATGCATCAGTAGCATACTGCATTAGTAGTCTGTACATGCAATTAGGGCTTCATGATGTTTGAAGTCAGCTAATACAAAGATTTATATATTTGCAGCAAAAAAAAACCCACCAAAAAACCCTAGGAAGTAATAGGAATAGAGCTACGGTCTGATTCTCCTTTGACTTGTGTTGGTTTGCTCCATTATCTTCAGGGGAATTAGTCCTTTCCTTGATTTGAGCACCAGAAGAAGAGAAGAAAATCCATCCCTGAATGTATGCCTAGGGAGACCTGCTTTTATAGAGCTTTTGCTTTTGTTTCAGACCACAGCCCTGCGGAGGGGGGAGCACCGACCGAGAGAGCAGACCCTGCCACGGGGCTTTCTTCTGACCATCGACTCAGAGCAGGTCCTGAAGGACTGGGACTGAGCCCGGCTCTGGTGACCGATGCTGAAGGGGTGGACCTGACCCTGACGTGCAGCTCCCGCGGGGACCAGATTGCCGGGGGGTTCCTGCCTGCTCGCTGGTGATGCTCCACTGGGCAGGCGGGAGGGGTCACGCCTGGATGCAGGAGTGAAAGTCACGTTCAGAGAAGTGTGGACTGAATGAAGGACACGGTAAGGTGAGAACATGCTGCTTTAATATATGCACTACTGTTTTGCAAAGAACTGTCTTACAGGCTGTTCCTTTCTTTGTCAAAGCGTTCAGCTACTGTAGTAGGATTAAAATGTATAATGAGTTGAACTTTAACAGATCTATAGTAGCAGTTAACTAGCAAAGGAAAGTCCGTGTCCAGCTATTTCCTGCTGCTACAATGTTTTAATAACAATGATACACAAAGACTTGTTTTGTTTAGCATGCGCCATATTATTGCATTTTAGACAAAGTCTTGATTCTCTTAGTCCAAGACAAAGTCTCAATTGTCTCTATTTGAGACAAAATCTCGGAACAAAAAATATGTATTTGAAATGTCCCAAACTACAGAGGAGTAAGGAATCAGATTAGCATCAACTTCTGCTTCTAGCTACAATGAAAACAAAGATAAGGCAAATATGTATTTTCTAACTGGAGGGACACATTTAGGAAAGATTTTGTAGCTCATCATTCCCTAATTATGAAATCAGAAAAGTGCAAATATTCTTCTCATTCTCTGCACACACAGCCTAGCCCAGGCAGGCCTGTTCTTACTGTGCTGAGATTTGTTTTCCTACAGCAGAGTTTCCTTTCGAGGGTTCACGGGCACGGAGAGCAGTTTTGTTTACCAGCCCTGGGTGCAAACCATTAGTTAACTAATGTTTACTTTTGTGTTTTCAGCTTTCAGCAGTGAGGCAGGTTGATGGATAGTGAAGATGGTGGTGGTGGGGAGAATGGTAAGGAAAACTCAGGAGCTGGTTTTACATCTTTCAGTCGTGCAGGCTCATAGGCAAAATGGCTATCAGCCTTTCAGCTATACCAAAAGAAGAAACCCCAGACCTTGGCAATGGTGACCCTTCTACCTTGGTTTTGGTTTGTTTGGTTTTTTCAGGATGGTGGGAAACAAAGCACAGGCAGCCTCCTGACTTTTTGCAAGTTATAAATGCTGCACAAAATTCTGGTTTGAACACCAGAAAATGCTTTCTCCTGTAGTTCAGAGTGACTCCAGATGCTGATATACTTAGTTACACAGCACAAGTAACCCAACTGGAATGAAAAAGCAAGGTAATTGAGTTTATATCCATCTGTCAATATTCCTAAGGGACAGACTGTTCAGCCTGCCAAGTTTGCTCTGCTTATGCATGCAGAGTGTGAACTTAAACTGACTGCAGATTCCCACAGTAGATTCTTCCTCATGAACAGGGGATCTCTTCTGTTGTAATGTGGCAGAGGTGGTGTGATTCCTTCTACCATAACCATTCCCCCATGTCTCACAGTATCAGGAGATGGCTGAATGTTTGGCAGGAAAAGAAAGAAAAAAATTATTATAGAACTGATTTTTTCTTCATCAAATGTTTACCTGACCAAAGTCCCATTATCAGAGAAAAAACCATCAGCTTCTTCCTAGGCTTTTTGATGCTTCTCACTATTATAATATCTGTGAGATTCACATATATTTCTTCATCTTTCTATTCTAGTGAAGTGAAATCATCCCTATATGTGAAGCAGAATATGGGGATCAAAGCCGAAAGTTCCTTTTAACTTTAGGTGAGCAGTCTGAGACAACTGTGATTGAACATTTAGAATCATAGAATCATAGAATATGCTGAGTTGGAAGGGCCCACAAGGATCATCGAGTCCAGCTCCTGGTTCTGCACAGGGCACACTCAAGAAATCACACCAGGTGCCATGTGGGTGTTGTCCAAACATTTCTTAAGCTCTAGCCTTGGTGCTGTGACCACTTCCCTGAGGAGCCTGTTCCAGTGCTCAGCAACCCTCTAGGTGAAAAATCGTTTCCCGATATCCAGTCTAAACCTCCCCTGATACAGCCTCATGCCATTCTCTCGGTTCCTGTCACTGCTCACCAGATAGAAGAAATTGGTTCTTGCCCCTCCACTTCCCCTCATGAGGATGTTGAAGACTGTGATGAGGTCTCCCCTCAGTCTCCTCTTGGTCATGCTGTGCCTGATGCCTCCAAGACACGGGTGGCCCTCTTGGCTACCAGGGCCCTGCTGACTCAGATTCAACTTCCCACAGACCAGGACCCCCAGGTTCCTTCCCACAGCACTGCTTTGCAGCCTCTCGTTCCCCTAGTTTTCAAATAACTTGCCTTTTTTTACTTTGCATGGCTTTGTATTTGACTAATTGCCATCTTGTTAAGATAGTTCCATAGGGGATCTCCATGCAGCTAGACCATACAAACAATAGCAATCCCCATCCCAAACACAGGAGCAAGTCAATGCCTGTAGCACAGCAGACATACAAGACAGGGGTGAGAGAATGAACAACTATGGCCAACATTCAGTGCATGTTGGAAATATATGAAAGAAAAAACAGAAAAGATGGGAGAATCTGTGAAACAAAGGAACAAAAGCTTATTCCATCCTGTGGTCTGGGAAGAAACCAGGGAATGTGTCTCTGAGGAAAATTGAAATTAAGAGCCTCTTTAGCTGAGCTCTGTGTGGCAGAAGCTGGTAAGGACAAAGGCACTGCCTTCTTATGTTTGGCTTCTGTGCCATCTGAGGAAACAGTCTTGTAACCAACTCAAGGGAAAAGTGGCTCCACCACAAATTTCTTCACACTGTAGAAACAACCCTCAGCACATTGGCTCCAATGCCATGTTAAGGCACAAGTGCACAGACAAAAGCATCTGGCTCCCAGTTGGAAAGGCAGGCCCCAACAGCAGCTGTCAGTGCACAGCAGGTTTGCTGGTATGTGGGTTGGATCCTCTGTGTGCACACTATGTAGCTGGCATAGACAGGTGCAGCAAATCTTATAAGTCAGATTTAAAAGTGGGAGGACTCAAAAAACACAAGGATGGGAGGCCAGAATGGAATGTACAGGCAGGTCAGAGTTACCTTTACACATGTGCCCAGGGCTGTTTAGCTGGGCTCCCCTCCCAAGCTTTCCTGTTCTTGTTGGCATCATGTGTCCCACTGACAAATCTGGCCTGGGCAGTGGCAAGCTGTAGATCCCCTCATGGTCCACTGTGAGAACCTGGGCTTCCACCATGGCTGGTGGTGTCTGTGATGAGTAAGTAACCTTATAGATATGCAGAAACCAGTCCTGATGAACAAGCACTCAATCCATGTCACCAAGCACAAGCCATTGGCCCGAGCCTCCTGGTCTCTCCTGCAAAGAAGACAGGCAAGACTGAAAGAACTCTGGGCAAGCAGGAGGGGGCCAGACACACAAAGGAAGCCAAGTCTGAGTGCCTACAGTTGAGACCCTGAGACTCTTCTGAGCTCAGGTAACTACAGGTCTAGTTTCTGACCCTCTTTCTTCTATGCTTTCCCAGGAATGAGGGACACTTGTCCTGGCACCAGCAGATCTGGGAACCACAATTAGAGACCTCCCTCTTCATAACCATAGGGATCTCCTGTATCTCAAAGCAGTGACAGGGTGGTGGGAAGAAGACAATCGCCTCCAGTTGTGCATAATAAGCATGCTGTGCAGTGGCACCTGGAAGTAAATGCCAGAGTGCCCTAGTCAGTGTGGGCTCTGTGTCTGAAGAATGCCAGACCACACAGTGGTATCTCCCTGGGTGTAGGGGGCTTTGGGCAGGTAACAGGACCATGTAGCAAAGAGCAGATTTCCAAGGGTCCCGAGTACAGTCTGTAGGGCTTGGTGTGCCCTTCCTGGTCTGACAGCCGCTGCAGCTGAGAGATCTGCTGTTACTCCCATGCCTCAGGCAGCTGCCTCCAGTGAGAAACAGGGAAATGGGAGAGGCAAATGAGTGAGAATGGGGTAAACAATATTTTGCTCAAACTGAAGTGGGGAATGTCCTTGCTCAGCAGTTGTTCTTAGCTACCCCAGAGTCCCAGGGCAAACTCCCTTCAGACAAACAGAAACTGATCCAGGCCAACATCTTTCTGTAAGAGAGCAAACAGGAGACCAGGATGAGAGAGGAAACAAATTCACCTCTTTCCAGGCTGTGTTCCTCAGATTTTGTTCATCCTCAGTCTACCCAAGGTCATAAATCACCAATGGCATTTTCCTCACTGTGTATAGTGCAGAGGAAACCTGGGTTTGAAGCCATTGGCGATTCCTCAGAGAGTGGATACCCACTCTCCCAAAACAAAGGTTCTTCCTTCCTGGGAAAGTAAAGCCAGCAGTCCAAACTGGAGTTAGAGAAGCAAATATATTTACATAAAATACATAGTACATTATCATAATAATAATAAAATAAATAATGAATTAAATTTATGATTGGGTAAGCTATAGTAATAAAATATGAACTATTTATGCAAACCAAAATTCTTAACTTCCCAGAGGCAGGTATTCAGGGCATGGAGAAACACTTTTGAGGTGCCCAGCAGCGCTGACACCAAGCAACAGCTCCATACTTTCCTCTGGAAGGTGTAAGAGCACAAACAGGCCAGCAAACCTGGAAGCACATAAAGTAATTTTCCTAGCTGTTATTGTAGGTTACTGTGCCCTGGGTATTATCGCCAGTTCCTGGCAGATTTGCTGGTCACCATGCCCCAATATGCAGGTTCCTGCTTCCAGTTTCTGTTGTGCTTTTCTGCCACAGTCACTTCTTTCCCCTCCCACATGAATTGCTGTGGAGCAAGGAAAAATGCAGCAGCCCAGAGGGACAAAATGAAAGGCAGCAAAGAGCCTTGTGGCCTACCTGCTTTCTTTTTCTTGCCTCTCCAAGCCAAAAAGTTTCTGAGCACGAGCAAGCCTGAATGTAACTTGGCACCAGTGCCACAAATAAATGTCAGTATTTTCCCTGGCAGTTATAAACAAAAACTGTCCGAGGAGATTTTACTCTTAGAGGATGGCCTCCCTGCTGTGTATGTTTCTCACAGGCTATGCATTCCCCAGAGATCAGGTGAGTGACATTTTCCTCCCTGCACTTGCAGCAGGGGAGCCCCAAGAGCTGCCCTGGTGCTGTGGGTAAAACTGCTCCCTGGTATGAGTTCCCCAAGAAGTGGTGAACATGGGAATGCACATGCACATGGGGAAAATCAGGCACAGCAATATTGCCTGCCTGATTGAGTTCTGTTATCACTATGGGGTATGCATACAAAAAAGAGCAGGCTAATGGGATTCAGAGTATTCAGAGAAGACAATTTACAGACCTGCCTCTTTTGAATGCTGCAGAAAGAAAGAAAAGCCTTATGGCAAGTTGGAGCAGCCTGTGAAGTGTAGCAGGGTAAATAACTCCTTGCAAGCAGCAGTCGAAACAAAAACAGGCTCGACAGCTGCTCTACCCAGCTCACAACTGATCCTGCCTACTCCAGGTTGAGCTCCAGACTGATGCCAAGTTCTCTTGCTTTGGAAGAAAATGCTTAACAGTTTGATCAACTGAGATTGCTGGACAGCATCTCTTGCAGATACAGGAGCATTTCAGGAACCAGTAGCAATTATGGAATGGCCATAATATGGGTGTTATTTCTCTTCATCAATATGGATATACAGAGCTTTGAAATACACACTGTTTTTAGGTATCTGAAGATTCAGCTTTCAGTCACTACAGTCTTCTGGTTTGATATCATTATTTTTCTCAACATTATTTGTTGGTATTTTCCCTTACATTTTTTCCCAACAACTCTGTCAGGAATACTATAGCAAAGATACCAGTTTCATCAGCAAATAAAGTAATTCATGTGTTCTACCCTGGATCATTTTTTTCTGTGTATTTGTACACAGAGAGGAAACTGAAACAATCATAGATATATGTTATGGATAAACATTACTACCAATTTCTTTTTTTAAAGATTATTCAGATTAAGTTAGGATTATTGCAGGAAAAGGATTTGACATTTTTTTACTGGTGCCTATGGGAAATGCAGATCATCTACCTGCTTCAGTAATCCAGCATATGTATGATAGCTCTTGGTTAATTCCAATTATTCCCTCTGCAGTTTAATCTGCTTCAGCCAAAAACAGAATCCAAGCCCATGTGTACAATTTCCACAGTAACAGCTCCAACAAATCAGACGTGGTAACATTTGTTTTGAAGTATTCTTCTCCATCTGGTGGTAAGGGGAAATATCAGAGAGAAAGGCCATATCATTCACCAACTGGACAACAATTACTTGGCTGGTGTGAAGCTATTGCTCCCTGCACGAGCAGCAGCTCTACAGTTGGTGCAGTCAGAGTTTTCTTAATATCTAGGATGAAATCCTACCTATCAAAGTGAGAAAATCTTCTGTCCTAAATGGGGAAGTATTTCTTCTCATTATGTTCACTGCTCAGCACTGGGGTGATGAATAGCAGGCTTGCTGAACAGAAGTCAGATTAGGGGAGTCTTGTGTGTTTAGAAAGATTTTATTCACCATAAGTCTTTGTAAAGGGCTTTTGACTGATGTCTTTGCTTCAAAAAACAGTGAACAAAGTACCCTGTCCATTTGTTGGCTCATATGTCTGGACATGAGAGGGGACAAATGACATAACTTGCAATAGGCCAGGTTTGTAACCTGTAGACTTCTGTGCAAAGACTGTGAAATACAGCTTTGAGTTGCTTTACACAAGGACTTCACTGTGGGACTGTCTCTAAGATACAACCTGACATTTTCAAGTGGAAAGAGCTACACAAAATTATGTGCTCCCGTAGAGTCTGAGTTGATTTGAAGCCACAAAGTCAACCTTGGAGTTTTGTACTGACTCCACATACTGAAGCTATGAAGTTACACTTCCTCTCTCCCTACTAACCCTACCAATAACTACTATATGCAGGCAGAAGACATTTTCATTTAAAATCAGAATTTCTCTCAGTGCTACTCACTATTGTGCATGCAACTAAGACGAGCAATCTCTGCAGCTGTCATAACTTTCATTCCACAACGAAACTGAGATGTTTGTTAAGCATCAAACTCTAGTCCTTGGGACAATTAACATCTTGGCAAGTCTCCTGCTGTGATATCTGGTGGACAGTCATCAGTACATCAAATTATGCATGCTTGCAATTTGATCTTGACCAACGCAATTTCCTTCCCCTCTTTAGGAATTCTTTCACTGCCTTTATGCCCAAGGGATAGATGCAAAAGATAATTGTACACAAACTGCTTCAGCTCTGAAGCTAATACTGAAAAGATGATCTTACTTCTGTTTATAGAGCTACTTTGCTCTACAAAAATTATCTTAACATTCTGTGAAATTCAGCGTTTTAAAAAAACCCAAAACCACAGGAAAATGTATTTCCATTTAACCAAACTTGTAGACTGTTATAGCCTATGTAAGAGACAGTGGCTTATCTATGTCAGAAAGGCAAAATGACACACAGGGAGTTGTGATTTGGTAGAATTTTCATCCTATAACTTAATGCTTTTTAAGCATTTAAGAAAGCAGATTTGAATTAACTGACTATGGAAATTATCTTACATGTGCAAGCAATATCAAGATGTGGGAGAACTCACAGATTGGTTTGCCTCTGCCACAAGTTACAGAACACTATGGAGTTCATACTATACAGGCCAGTGAAATCTTATTTAATAAAAAAAAAAAAAGAAACTTCTCACGAAGCAAATAAAACTTTATTGTCAATTAAAACATTCTGGCTTGGATTATAATTCATACTTACATGGTATCTGCAGAAATATTTTTTAGCTATTTGTGAAATTTGACATCTTTTGGAAAGTTCGACATCTTTATTACTTTCGGCAGACCTTTGAAATTCGAAGTCATTCATCTCAGAGACAACATTTTTCCTGTGTTCTGTGAATTTCTGTGTGAGAGTCATTGAGATGGAAACTCCTGGGAGCTACCACTGCTTTTCTCTTGTTGGTTTCTCCAGGAAAGGTCAAGGCAGTCTGCCAGTATAGTAATTGGGCAACATCGCTATTTTTAAAGAGGCAAGTTCTTGCTGACACTGAAACAGTAATAGGAGATGAAGCATCAGGAGAAATTGTACAGCAAAAGCAGAATGAAATTTCTGGACTCAATTTAATAGAGATCAAGCTTAAGAAGGTTTAGTATGGTAGAGGAAACAAAACTTGATTTCTGCTAAGCCGTCTTTCAGCTCCAGGGTCTGGACCAAATAACTCCTACTTATGCCTGACACTCCAAACCTGATTAATTAAATGTCTGTAATTACTCAATAAATGGCAAGAGTCTGTGTTTCTCTAGATATGTCACAGGGGACTTCTTTCCTCTAGCTTTTTTCTCCCTTAAACACAAGCAAGAACATCCAATTCCCTGTGCTCCAGTCATTAAATAGTGCCACTTAAGCTACAGTGTCATTAGAAAATGGCAGATTTAAGACTCTCTGGGTAATCTTTTTTTGTCCCTCCCCATGTGCATATGTTTTCTTACAAACCCTTCCATGACACAGTCATATTTCAGACTTTCCCACAGGATGCATGCCTCATTCTGTACAACACAGGATAATCACACCCAGTGGCAGAAAGAAATTAGCATAGCAGTCTTAATCTGGTATTTCCTAATTTTTCTAATTTCCTTATCCTTCAATGTCTGGCTGCACTTATCTAAACAATATTCTTTTAATGAAATTTTTTAACCTTACCATTTAAATATATATGTATGCACGTTTGTGTATCTCTCCATCTATCTGGATCTGTTAATGTATTGGTAAACACAAAAGAAAAAGATAAAAGTTGTTTGTTTTAAATTCTTTCAGAACCGTTTGATCTCTCCGTGCTTGTTTTAGCAGCTGCCTGACTGTTTTTCCTCATATGTAAACTTCAAAGTCAATCAGAGGTCAAAACTCTGGACAAAGACAGAATAAGGAAAACAGTGGTAACTGGCATATGTGATGGGAAGAAACAGAAGAGCTGGGTTGTAGAATATTGTGTGTTTCTGGACACTGCAGGGGGGGAAATTATCTACCTCTTGGACATAACATTTCCTGATCTGTACGTTTGATATAGTTGTTGAGGTCTGATACTTGCCTGGAAGTGTATCTTGCAGAGAAATGAAGGGTACAGCCATGAACAGAAGGACTTGACATTCACTGCTATTCTTGGTTCAAGCAGTCTGAAAATAGCTTAATAGATTACTGTAAAAATGCTGCGGAAAACCAGCTGGTTTCTGTTAAATGCAGAGGGTTTCAGGGGTGGGCATTGGGTTTGATTCCCAATTTGTTACTTGCTGTTTCTGGTCATAGGAAAATCAAAGGAAATGCAAGTCCTGGAGAGGCAGCTTCCCTAGCAGAGTAATGTGGAGCATTTTCTGTAGGCCTGTGCAGTCGTGGTACAGGATGTGTCTTCAGTTCATCCTTTTTTTTTTTCCTTCAGGAGAACATCTGCCTTTCCCTCCTTCATCTGGCTGCAGGATCAGGCCCCTGCTTGTGCAGAGCCCGGCAGAGGGCCATGAGCAAGAGAGAGTCCCTCGGGCTGGGGGTTGCAGCCTTGCAACTTGCCTGGCACCTGGTAAAACAGCCTGCAGAAATTGGGAACACCTTAGTGATTCACACATCCTCCAAGCAGCTCCTGCCAAGAGTCACTGGGGAGGCCCAGCAGAGGCAGAGGTGGATTCCTCTCTCTCTGCGTGTGTGTGTGTGTGTGTGTGTGTGTGTGTGTGTGTTTGGGTTGGAAGGGACCTTTAAGAGTCCTCAGATTTTGTGTAGGTAATGGGAATTTGTTTAAATGACCTACAGAATAATTTGGTCTTAAAAAAAAAAAAAAAAAAAAAAAAGAGTCTTTACCAGTTTAACCAACAATGAAGACTGAAATGGGACCAGTGCCAATGCATCTCCCCCAGTCTTCTTTGTTTCATAAGTTTTGGACACCTTTTGCTTTTCCTACAGAAGACTTCAAAATATGTGATTTGCACCAGATGGGTCACAACCAGGTATCCCTGAAGTCATCCCAGGAGGTAGGAGGCCCCCCAGCAGTGTAAACTGCAGTGAGCAATATTATGGGGGGGTTGAAAATGCCAAAGCAAACCTGGTGATCCTACTGCAGGATACCAGTGGCAATAACTTGGTTTACAATATAATTTCAATTCTTTTTATTTTTAAAATATTTCAATTATTTCCCTCAAATATATCAGCTTGTATTTGTTGCTTCTTCTACTCCCACATTAAAAAAAAAAAACCCCGAACCCTCAAAAACCCAAACAAAAACATGCCCAGGTTCTAGTTAAGCTAAAGGCCAGGCTGTGAACCCTGTGACTGGAAGCTGTGCTGAGCAACAATGTTTTAATAGACACAAGAATGACACTTTTTAGCTCAGGGAAGCAGACAAACTTTTCCCAGCTGCATGAAAAGCAGGCAGAGGTGCAGCCTGCCACTGGGTGGGAAAGACGTTGTGAAGCTTCCTTGCAGCTTGTGGGATGGTAAATGAGTAAGAGATCAACAGAAAGAAATGTTATGGGCCTGGCTGGCTGGTGCGACAGGCAGAGCACACCTTTCTCCTACTGTGAGCCACCCTGAGAGGGCTAAGGAGAGTTTCACCCTCAAAACTCCTTCTAATTCGAGGAATATAATTAATGTGTGGCTTACTGTTCCTTATTAACATGACCAGAGGCAAAATTATTCTCTGTAGCTTCTCATTCAGTGACCTTTTTCTACATAGTTCAAGGCCATTGAACATCATGCTTTCCCTTAATTAGCTTTCTACCAGTTTTTGTTTTAGCTGAGTGTTAATTTTCAGATTTGCTTCAATGAGTTCTGCAAGAATTAAAATTTTACTCACATTTATCGTAAATCCACCATTTACCTGCCATTAACACCAAAGTGGTGAAAAAAATCCAGCAACAAGTCAGTGAGAGAAAAGGAAGAGAAAGTGTGAAGAGTCTCTGCAAAAAGCCATGGAGGAAAGGGATGTAAGTGGTGTAAAGAGAAGCTGAAGAGATGCAGGAGAGAGCAGCTGGGAATCAAAAGCAGAAAGGCTGCTGGAGCAAAGTTGCTGTAGGCGACTCAGATGGGAGGAAGGGGAAGTGGGAGCAGAAATGGGAGCAGGGAGTTTGTGTTTGGTCTTCAGGCAGAGGAGCCTGCAGTGAGGAATTAAAAGACAGGAAGGAAGCCAGTGAAGGCAAATAAAGAGTGGAGATACAGTTTATGTAGTGAGAAAAAGATTACTTTAGGGGTAGCATTGGGCATCATGTACTGGTGGGCTGCATAACATATAATCAGCTTGAAGCAGCAGTTGTGATTCTTCAGGAGACAACCTAGAAAAGAATACTGTGGCTTAATTTTAATCCTTTTTTAACCCAGGGTCTCTCCATATAAAGGATGAGCATTGTGTTGCCCTGAGCACTAAATGGAGTGCGTTGTGTTTTGTGCCTTGTCATTGATTCTAAACGCCTTTTGTGTTTTGGGGCTCTGAAAACAAAGGTCAAGTACTAGCAAATTCTGTTTTCTGTGAGAGATTTAATGAAATCCTAAGGACAAAAGCAGAGTACTAGAAACAGCTATTGAGTGTGAAAGATGGGTAAATTTGCATTACCATTTCTCTGTATCAGTTTGCCCGTAGCTTTGTAATTTGGTTTTTTGTTTGGCTGGTTCTTTTGTTTGTTTTGATTGACAAGAGAATAAATATTTTAAAAATCAAGGGTTGTTTTCTGCATGTAAGTTGTCCAATACATGCTTGGAAAAAGATGCGAGGAAGCAGAGTGAGGGAGCATATAGAGTAGGATGGAGCAATTTCTGAATATAGATTTGGCCTAGTAATTTAGTGAGTTTAAATTGTAGGGTTGGAAATGGACTGGGCTGCCTAAGTATTTTTTTTATCCTTATGGACAATAGCAGCAAACCAGAGGGTTTCAAAAATTAATAATATACTGCTAATCACAACTTACTCATGAATAATCTGAGTGAATTGCTCAGGTAATTGTGCTATGGAAGGCTCTGGAGTCAAAGGGGAAAATATTTGTCTCTTGTTCAGTATCAAGGCATTACTGTATTAGTCTACTATGCTTTAGAGCATCTGAATTTTGCCACGCCAACCTATTTTTTTCTCATTTAAATAACAAAAAGTGAATTAACGTATTAAGAAAAACCAAGCTATTGAAACTGAACGCAGCTGACTTACTGGCAGACAGAAACCAAAAAATGCCACATGGCTGCCACATCTGATCCTTCAACTTCACAGCTGATAAGGAAGGAATTCTTTTTCAGCTGGTGATAAGGCCTCTGAAGCAAAGAGTATTAGTGCATGATGTTGGGAAGATAGACAGGATGAAGTCATATGTCTATGGGAGCAAGAAACCATCCAGTTTACCCACAATTTTGAAACTATGTATGAGTAATGCAGCTCCTTCTCCCACTGTCAGATTTGATGTACAGGAAAAATTTCATAGACAGTAGGTCTAAAACCAGACAAAGCAGAACATGCCACAAGAAAGGAAAAGTTGGGGACCCAGGAGTGCAGAGCAGATCGTGCTCCAGTGTCCCAAGTCCCTTCTAGAGCAAAACTTAATTTCTCTGCAGATGCAAGGTGGAACATATTTCATAGGGAGGAATCCCCCATGGCTGCCAGACTTTGGAGGTCACAATGAACCCACTACATTTTACCTGGAAGGTAATGGACTGCCCCCTGGGGTAGACCTGCTAGGCCCTCTCAGTTTCACCAAGGCATTATCTCTAATAAATAAGCTTTTGTGCTGTGCCAGGGTGGTCTCCCACGCTCTGCACCTCTGTGCAGAGACATCTTGCAGACATCCCTGCCGGCAGACATGACTCATTTTGGGGAGACTGTGTTGGGTTTTGCAATAGTCTGATCAGGACATGAAAAGAGACATTAACGAAATGTGTGTTCAGAAGTACAAGGCACCCCACCACGCTCACATAGATGCTATAAAGATGACTGCTGTGAAATGATTTGGTAGCTGCCCAGGGTGAGGTGGGGAGATTAAAACCTACACCCAGCTGAGAAGAATGGTGGCTAAAGCTGATTGTCTCCTGCACTGCACGAGACATACATTTCTTTCCTCATTTTCCCATGGTGGGGCATTACCACCTTTGCAGGCACTTCCCCTCAGACTCAGTCCAGTCTAAAGAAATCCAAATGAAAGGTTGGATCTCATGGCTCACAAAGAAAGGGGATGACTTCAACTTAACGGGATGCAGAGCACACACCCTTCTGGTAGGGGATGCTCTGGATGCAGGTTTGCAAAACTGATTTAAGGACAGTTGCAGTTACTGCTGTGTGAGTGATAAGTCTGGGATGTTTCAGTGCCTTTTAGGAGTGAGTCAAGAAGGAAATAGTAACAACTAACCAAAAAAAAATCATGTCATCAAATAGTAGAAATACTGGCCACAAGAAATTCTTGCCATACCCACAGTGCAGATAACATCACTGTCCACTGACTGTTGTAACTGCATGATTTTTTATAATTGGATAGGCTCCTGTATTCAAATTAGTGAAGCTACAAGTACCATATCCAAACTATAACAGAGTTCAGATTTCCTTCTGTGAAAAGGTCTTGTGTTTATCCAACTTGAAGTTCCTAGCAGACCCCTGTGGTGATGGTGCCATCATTTTCTACATATGTGAAGGTAGCAGCATTATATTCCAGCACCATGAGATGTCCATAGGAGTTCAGACCACGTCCACACCGTGCTCAGCAGATGTGGTGGTGCAATTGGTGCTGTCATTGTAGGCACCTCAGCTAGCTGGCTAGAAACTAGCTCAGGTAAGTCTGGAGGTACAGAGTTGAATGTCCCTTTTCTGTGTGCACTTTGACAAGCAAAGGGATAAACTTCTGCTCTTATGACCTGGGCCTACACTTAACTCATGTTCCTTGCTTTGACTTCAGACAGCTGGATTTTACCATCACATCTGTCAGCACAGTGTGGGTGTGGTCTAAGTTGCTGTGGATTTTTTACAGTGCAGGCAGTATAACATTGCTACCTCCATGGGAATATAAAATGATGGCATGGCCACCACCAAGGAGAGCTGGGAGCTACATAAAATCAGGCAAAGAAAAGACATTTTCATTAAAACAAATTCCATAATAATTTAGATACAGTATGTTCAGTTTCAATAATCTGTTTTAAAGAACTTACTCTAGTTCTGAGTTATTCCATAGTTACATCAAAGTTTGGCACAAAAAAAGGAGTGACTGCAAAGGTATAATGATGCAACTCTTTGCAAATACTGTTTTGCATATGTATGTTCCCAGCTTTGTTTTCATTGTATGAGACTCCTGAGGGACAGCTTTGTTTGCCACAGTACCTTTTGTTCTATGGTAAAGGTTCTAGAACATCAGCCGGAGGCAATTTTGCAAGTATTAGTATGGCCATGGGCCATGAATGAGTCAATCACCTTGTACTTTTTTTAATCCAGTGCTTTATAGAGCAGCCTCATCTATTCTTATGGTGCAGGGGCAGCTTAGGACAATGCTGACATTCTCCAGTCCTGGTGGATGGGCTTTATTAGACTCTGGAAAAAGCAAATTGAGTTGGCTCTTTTTTCCCCTCTGCCTAAAAACTCTCCATGGAGAAGGTATTACTTTGCATCTACTACACTTGTGAAATAGTCTGTTCCTGGCCTTTAGTTTGTCCCTTCATGAGATTATTTTTGCTATCATCAAATTAGAAGTCTATAGAATCATAGAATGGTTTCTCTTGGAAAAGACCTGTAAGATCATTAAGTCCAATCATTAACCCAGCACTACCAAGTCCACCACTAAACCATGTCCCCAAGTGCCACATCTGCACATCTTTTAAATACCTCCAAGATTGGTGACTCAACCATTTCCCTGGGCAGCCTGTTCCAATACTCGAAAATCCTTCTGGTTTGTTAGGAAGAACTTTTTCCTAATATCCAATCTAAACCCTCCCTCCTGCAACTTGAGTCCATTTGTTCTTGTCCTCTCTCCCTTTTCCATTTCAAACAAGGCAGTTCTGGGGATGTGAAGTAACCATAATGATAATACATAATAATTATAATAATAAAGAAGCAAAATAATGAGGTAAAACTGATATAAAATTGCCATCTGTTGAATTACCCAACAGACTTGCATAGCATTTTATCACAGGAAGTATGAAGTTTGGTATCTTTGATCTTCAAGAGAGGAGGAAGAGAAGAATAAGAAAAAAAAGAATAACTCTTTGATCAGAAAGAGCTTGCTTACACATTCATACACATAGTTTTCTGTTTATGATCACACCTATAAAATTTTCGTTTCTGGGGTTTGGATTGTTATGGCCAAATGAAAACAGAATTATAATAAAAGTCAATATATAAATCATCTCTGTTGTCTGACTAGACTCTCTCAAACCTTATAGATGTGTTTGAGGAGTAGCAGAGCTCTACAAACAAAACAAAAGTGGTAGCATTGGTATAAAATAGTGATTAACCAATTGCCTAGTGTGATTGCCTACTAGATCATGAGATTAAAAGAAGAATTTGAAAATATCCGGAATGTTAACAAAATCAGCTTCTGGGATTTAGTTATGAAAATTCACCAAAACATTACGAACTTGACTCCTTTATAATTCCTGCAGTTGCAGTGAATTTTAATTATTTTTCATTGACTAAACTTTTTTTTTTAAATCCAGAAGATAGTCATATGAAGCACATGCATTTTTTAAAACTGTGTATTTAATGGCATTTGAGTGCATTTAATTTAAGACAAGACATGTAGAATCTCATGAAGCTTCCTGGTATAAAAGCAATTGTCTGTAACTTTTTGTGAATCTTCAAACTGTGAGTGCCAGGAATTGCAACTTCTGCCAGTCTGTCCCAAAAAGGATGATATGAAGTCCTCTCTATTTATACCAGCAAAGTTATGAGATGTGTCATTTAGAAGTTAATTATCTATTAAGGGCTGAAACTGTTAACTATTTCCCAGGCCCAAGATAAAGAACATGGCTTTTTATGGATTTGTCATAGTCTTCATCTGAACAAAGCATTTACAGGGAGTTTAGATATTTAGTGCAGCATACATAAAAGCAAAGCCAGGGCAATCAAAGCTAGTTTACTTTTAAACTCAGCCCAGTTTACTTTTAACTTTTGTCTTCAGAAGAACTATTTGAGCAAGGACTGCAAAACTAATCCAACCACAGGAAATGTGATATCTGTATGTCAGGGAAGTAGGAGTAAGGTGGGGTGGGAGAAACTTGTTCTAGGGGAGAGCACTTAGGGTTATGAAGTGGAGAAATGAGAAGAAAACTTCTTAATCTCATAGTTGATTCACCACTAACAAGATTATACCAGTGCAGAAAATTGGATTCATGATAGCTTTTAAGAGGTCTAAAATGATGATAATCACTCTACTTTTAATGGAAATGCATATTTACTCATATTTCCATGTATACAATGGAAATATATAGACGCAAAAGATATATTATTTCTGTTTATATCCTAGTAGATAAGAACATCAGGAGATTACTTTTTAGCTCCTGCTTTAATATACTCCTATCTTTCTGAAACCTTCCTTTTTTCAGGTAATTTTTTTCCCACAGTTTTTTTCTGACTTAAGAGTTGAATTTGTTTGGCTTTTCAAAGATTTCCAACAAGAAGTACTTGAGCCATTTTAAAGCCCTGGGATAGTGAAAATAAAAAAGCTTTTTCCCAGGGTAACAGAAGAATTTCTGGCATCTTGACATTTTCTGTATCCATCAAGTGGCTTTAACGGGAAAACAGTATTTGCCACGGAAATGGTCCTTGCTGAGGTATGAAGCTTTCAGCATTCCAGTGGAATTTTGATTTCATTTCAGATCAGTTTGTGAGCTTTTGACATACGTTGGTTAAAGGCTTTTTTTCTGCACTTTTAAAGCATAAAAGCAGAGGGAGCCTGTGCTGTACATGCACTTGTGGCTGATGTTGGCCTGAGCCATATGGTGACTAGATATGGGAGTTGCTATCTGTCTCTGGGCTCACAGCTCCCCTCCTTTGCAGATACAACAGACGTTACTTTGGGAGTGTCTGTGCTGTTTATAGTGATGCCCTTGTCTGCTGGCAGCAAACGCATCTGTGTTTGCACTGGAGCAGACAATGCCATCCAGTTTACTTCCTCCCTTGCAGCAGTTTGTTTCCAGACCGGATCCTCTCCATTACATGGCTCCATGAGCCATTACATTTCAAAAGATGATTTCCCTGACTGTTTCTAGCTTGTTCAGGAACATACAACAAAGCTTCAGATTCAGGTGCCCCATTTGTTACTCATCACTCACCACTCGCAAGTAGTGGGAGCAGGTTCTTCTCAGGGCTCCAGCACAAATACTGCGGTGCTTGAAAATGCACTGTAACAGGGAACAGTAGCAACTACCCTCTATTGGGAAGTTGGGATACCTTGGAACAGGCCAGACCATGTGCCTCACACCTTTATTAAATCTGGTGACATGCAGAAAAAACATATTTATGTACATATAGGTACACGTTGCACTGTTTCAACATCAATTATTCATGTTTGCCAAACAGATGTTTGAAAGATACTACTTTTGTGGAGTCTACCCATAGGAAATGCTCTTTTGATCTATTTTATGCAAAAGTGTCTTCTCATACTAGCAGTTCATATAGCTTAGGCCACTTCTATTCTATTTCTGTCATATTTGCCTCATCAAGAGCCAAGATGACTTTTCTCAGCATACTAAGTTATGACTAACATCTCTCTCATTTCTTTCCTTTTTCTCTCCTGTTCATAAAGCACTTAAATGTATTCATTGCTCAGAGCACTTTGCACCTCAAGCTTTCAGTCTGTAATTCCCTGAGGAGCCTTTTAGTGCATAGGTGAGCCTCCAAGGGAGGTGAGGGGGCTGCAGTGAGGTCACCACTGTGACAGCAGCTTTAAATCAGCTACTTACAGCCACCAGCATTCATGACCTAGCACAGCCTTCATTTTTCAGGTTTTGCAAGCACACTGAGACCAATGCTAGTGTGACTTTACCATTACCCAAAGTCAGTTCAGATTTGCCTGCTTGAGCATCCATCACACCTTGCCTGAACAGGAAGCTCCTGCAAATGGCCTGTTGCACAGCTAGGCTTTAGCAATGGTAAAATATTTTGCCCAAGGGCTGGATTTGTTGACCAGTTTTCATCCTAGGGCTTCAAGCCACCAGGGCCTGTGCTATTAACCGTCCCTAGGACTAGAGCAGAGGCTAAACTGGGCCAATTTTACAGGGCAAAGAAGGAGAGAGGGTGGTGGACGAAAGGCAGGCTTAGCATTATGTGATTTAACTGCTGAAGGTTTCATGCTGACTAAATCGGAAGCTGAATGTGAGGGGACCTCATGCATTACTAACTTTGCCTAATATGGTGAACAGGATATAGTCTCATTTCTGTCTTGTGCAACTCTTCTGAAGTCAGTAGTTACTTTAGGAACATGGGTCTCCCAGCCTTTTCTCTCATTCTGAGAGTGCATGCCTTTTAAAGATGCACACTCAGTGACCTGAAAAATGTAAACGGCCTTTGATTTTATGACAAGCTTTTTTGCCTAGTTTTTCTTAACTTTTTCACAAGATTATGGGAGTTACAGTACCTGCTCAGAGAGGGATGAGCCAATGCTTTGATTATTCCACTAGTCTTGTGTTCTTGCTGTTTGCTAAATGTTCATGAAATAAGCACTACTGAAACCTCTTACATGCAGTTTTATTACTATTTGCACAATATTTGCACTTATACTTTTTATAAGTATTCTATTACATTTTAGAGGAAGCCAACATAGTCATTTGACAGTTTATTGATATTCTGTATTTAATAAGAAATTTCAGTCTCTGACAAACAATCAGCTTTTAAGTCAGTGTCAATTTGTATCACACAAAAAGCAGGAACATTTAAATATATTACAAAACAGGCAAGACAGTATGGATTTGTTTTTGTTTTATTAGGATTATCAGTTTGTTCGTTTACTTCATATGGACATCAACTTACATAGATACACTTTCAAGAATTAGAGACTACATGCTTATGAAGAAAGAGAAAAAAAAGATCTTTCAGGTTTGCATGCTTTATCAGCTCAGTGTTAGGTCATGCATATGTTGAGTAATTCCTGTCTCACTCAACAAAACCTAGCTCGATTCCAAAATATGTGACACAATAAATGCAACAAGAAGAAATTACCCATATTTAGTTTATTTATCAGGTAGATAAAACAACTGAATGTTCAAAAGTTCAATGCACTTGTTGGTTGTGTAGGATGGGGATTCATATGATGTGTAAGTGGCCAGTGCTAGAAATACGCAAGTTCTTAATCATACAGATACCAATTGCCTGAGAGAAGTTTGTGAAAATGGGCTTCAAGATCCCAGCATGTGAATGAATGTTCTCTGGATTAAAAACCATTACATAACACTCTCAAGTTACATGAGTACTTTATCACACCAGACACTTAACCATACCTGCTTTTAAAAATTAGAATCTATTATCCTTTTTGATGCTAGTAGCCAAAGCCTCCCTTTTACAGTTTCGAAGCAGGGCTCAGTTTCCTAGACAGCTGCAGGAGTACCTCCCACACAAATTCTATTCTATTTGAGACAGACAGACAAGCACTTTTAGCCCACCACAGTCGTGAGAAAAGCCTAGTCTGACAGACGTGTTTGAAACACACAGAGTTTGCAGGCAGCTGAACAAAACCACAGCAGCTTTGCCTGCCACAAACACTGGTAGCAGTTCTCAGGTGTACTGGTCCAGAGGCAAGACCCTTCAATGGCAAAAAACATGGGAGGCTGGGCCTGTCTGATGCCCAGCTCTCATCTCTGTGAATTCTCCAAGTTGCCAAACAATTGGATGGAGCTTCTCTCCACTTACTGTGTTAAATCTGGACCACTGTAAAAAAAAATGCAAAGAAGCAAAGGGAAAGTGGCAGCAAGACCCATGTAGCTTTGTTGCAGGGAGATCTGGAGAGGATGCAAGGTGTTTTGCATTTCCAAGAGTACCTGTAAGTTTTCCCATAGATATTGGATAAAACACACAAGTGGCACCTGCTGATCTCAGTGATGATCTTGCCCACTGAGCTGCAGATTCAAGCTTCCTCTTCCGTACTCTATTACAGGCTCATGAATTTTGCATTCTTTCCAGCTAGCTGCCTCAAATCCCCCTGCTGAGGCCTGGCATCATCCCTAATGCCTAAACCAGGCACCCAAGAGCACTGCGAATTAAGCTCTGTATCTCTAATGATTATTTTCATCTTGCTTTAGACTGCAAGAAGCATTTTCTGTGTATTTTAGAAATTACTTACTGCATCACATATGAAATGATCCCCAGCCTACACCCTGTAGCTTGTGGAAATGTTCTCTTTTGACTGTGGTTGCTGAAATGGAACATCTTCATTTCCAAGAGTGACCAACCCTCTGAATCATTGGACTGTGGTAGTAGCCAGCACAAAACGAGAGAGTGAGAAATGTTGCTGTAGCCTGTATTTTTGCTTTAACTGTACATACTTCTCAGTAAAAAATAAAAACAAATATGCTGGCAGCTGTGGATATGAAAAAGCAAAATGTAGAATGCCATTTATTATTTTTTCTGAATGATGCAAGGTAGCAAGTACTGAAATCCAAGAGTGAATAGCTCAAGTACTCTAACACTTGACTATGAATTTGTTTCTTAACTATGACATGGAAAATAGCTCAGTTGTAATGATTCAGATTTGCTACTGGCAACTGTTCAGTGACCAGAGATTAAAGACTTGACAACCTCTATGCAATTTATAGTGATCTTTATAAAAATGCCATTGCCATTTATGGAACTGCAGTGAAAGTCAAAGAACAAAACCAGTACAGTGGCCTCTATCCTGTCATATTTGAAATCATTACTTTGCTTGAATCTCAAGCTGAGCCAGAGGAGGGTCAGGTTGGACATAGAAGGAAGGGGTTGTTAAACATTGGAATGGCCTGCCCAGGGAGATGGTAGAATTATTATTCCTGGAGGTGTTCTAGGAAAGACTGGACATAACACTTAGTGGCATGGTCTAAGTGACACAGTGGTGTTCGGTCAGAGGTTGGTCTGGATTATCTCAGAGGTCTTTTCCAACCTAATGGATTCTGTGATTATTTCCTTATGTAAAGAAGAGGTCCCTGCTGTGGTCTGAGGGTAAGGTTTGAATTGGAAACACCAACGTAGGCTGCACAGGCTACATGTTTAGCGCTGGTAGCTATTCTTTCTGCCTTTGGTGTGCTACCTTGCACATGGCTCTTGTCTGGGCATAAACTGGAATGCTTTGAACTCTGGCACTGTGGAAGCTGGCCTCTTCTTCCCTGGACGCACAGGATAGCAGAGTGGCTGCGACTGAAATGGATTTCTGGAGGCCAACTTCTCCAGTCCCCCTGATCAGGCAGGACAGAACCGCAGAATCACAGAACGGGTCATGGTGGAAAGGTACTACAGTGGGCAATCTGGTCAGATCTCCTTGCTCAAGCAGGATCATCCCAGAGCACATAGCACAGGATTGCACCCATACGGTTCTTGAGTATCTCCAGTGAGGAATCACCTAAGGACCACCCACAGCCGGCTGCCCAGATCCTGGCTTTTGAAGATCCACAAGGATGGAGCCCACAGCAGCTCTAGGGGCGACGCTCGCAGCCACCTGTCTCCCCGTGCCCGTGCTGTGCCGAGGCGGCGGGAGCCTCCGGGGAACCGGGGCGGAAACACGGCGGCAACAAGGGCGCCTTTCCCGGCAGGACGCTGCCCTCGGCCCCGCGCAATTCCCGC
>JAHLSL010000019.1:10417340-10505345 GCA_025920805.1 Petroica traversi
TGACTCGTCCGCCGCCCGCGGGGGCACTCGCCCGGTGCCTTCCTCGCTTCCTCGCCCCGTGCGCACGGACGGACCGACCCCACGGCGCTGAGACACGCCGTCGAGAAGATTCCCCTAAGTTTTATTTTTCCATCCATTTTTGCCTTGTTGGTGTGCCTGCAGGCTTTTGTCTTTTTTATTTTTCTTTTTTTTTCTTTTTCCCTTTTTTTTTTCTTTTTTTTTTTTTTTTTGGTTTTGTTTCCCCCTCTTCTGTTGTTTCTTCTGGTTCACCGGAAAGAAAGCCGCGCTCCGGAACCTGGCACCGACCCGCCGGCGCTGCAGCGGCAGGGCGAGGAGGAGGGACCGCTACGCTGGATCCCGGGACGGCTTCCCCGGCTGGGAAAATGGGAATGCTGAGACGGTGGGGCCCGAGCAGAGGCGGGAGGGAGAGGAAACCTGCTGCTGCGGAGCTGTGAGCATCCCGGGAAGCTGCGTGCGTGCCTGGAGGAGCGGGGGGAGAAGCAGCCTCGTCCCCCGCCTGCCGCGGGCTCCCCTTGGATTCTCTGCCCCCTCGCCGGGGACTTGCCCCAGAGACTTCTGTGATTGAAGGGATCGCGCAGGAGGCGCTTCCTCAGCCTGGTACAGGCTGTGGTTTCTCTTTTGTGCTCGCCTGTTCCCGGTTGTTTTGCGTTTTTTACTTTTTCATTATTTTTTTTTTAACCTTGCTTTGCTCTGGAATAAGGGAAACTTTTTATCTCCGGAAACATGTCGACGGGAGAAAGTTTTGAGTCTCGGTTTGAGAAAATCGACGTGACTTTGAAGGACCCCAAATCCGAAGTGAACGTGGACTGTTTGCTGGTGAGTAGCGAGCGCCGATGGGCCCCCGGTCACGTCTCCCCGAATTCCTTACCCTGTGGGACCGAATCTCGCTCTCCTGGCTGAGTCACCGCCCTGCTCGGCTCCGCACGGTGTTGTGTTTACCCAGCTCTGGGCTCAGGGTGCGTGAATGTGCCCGTGTGCCTGAGAGCGGCTCATGCCAGGGAGCCCAGCCCTGCCTCGCACTTGTCATCCCTCGCTCTGAGCCTCGCCGGCTGTCACGGGGAGCTTTCCCACCGAGGCGGAATTCGTGAGTGCCACTTCTGTGTGAGCACAGGGCTGCAAATAGCTGTGATACCAGTTCTCTCTCCGGCAGCTTTTTTAAAGACCGAGGTCCTCTTAGTGGTTGAGCACTGCAGCGCTGACAGTCGCACACAACACGATTAGTAAGCCCTTACAGGTGGACAGAGGTTTAAATCCATTTTAAACTGGTGGTTGTGCTAGGCCTGGGGTAGAGGGCTGCTCGCTTGTTGTTTCCTTAATTGATCGTCTCTGAGTCTCACCAGTGCTGTCAGTGTTAGAACTGCATCATAGGAAAGCAAACCATAGCACTTTCTGGTATAAAATCTACCAACATAATTTGGTAGCTGATCAACAGAATTGGATGATCTTTTAGTTCTCATTTAGTACCTTAGTAAAGTGCATGCCAAATCCAACCAATTTGTTTGGGATGCAGCTGAGTCCTTAGATATGCCTAGAGACGTCCTTAAATAGTACTGAAGTGTAATTTGTGCTTTCGTACTGAAGTAGAGGGCTTATTTTCTTTGGAGCAAGTGATGGAAGTTCTTTAGTGTATTTTTTCCCCTGACTTTCTGTTGTCAGAGAGAGGAACAAATAAGTTGAATTTGTTCCCCGTATGAACTCTGACATTTGGGATTGGAAAGGAAGGGAGGTGTGGGGGTGGAGATAGCTCTTAATAGTCATTCTTCATTTTCTGCTGCATGGTTCTTGGCAGAAAGCTTGCTTGAACATAAGGTATTGGAGAGATTAAAAGAATAATGCAAGAATCCGTACAAGTTCACAATACTGTTTACTCTCTTTAGCTTATTACAGGTTTGTCAGCGTCTGAAGTGTTGGCAGGTCAAACCTACATCCCTGGATAAAAGCAGAACCTTGTGGATGCTGCTGTCACAAAGGAAAATAGCACTGCGTCTTAGAGTTAACTTGCTTCTCTTGATCTGCTTTACCTATCTGTCATCTTAGAGCCACAGCTAATGAGGAGACCTCTGGTTCTTAGGATATAGTGTGTCAACTTTGGGAACTCGAGACTAATCAGTCATTTTTGCAGCCAGGTTCTATTGAAAGGTGTCAAGAGTATAGAGTCAGCTAAGAGTCCAGAGTTTGTATTAAACATGGCTCAATTTGCTAGTATGTGCTTTAGTGGTGGCCATTCTGTGGGCACCTTCCTGCAGTGTTAGGAAGGAATTGGCAGGTATCAGACATGCAGTTGGTAGTATCTTTAACCGTATTCCTTAATCTTATAATCAGTTTAAGGATTTGCCCCATTTCAGTTATCTTAATTGTGATTAGGAGCTAAGCTGTAGTCAGTTTGGGAATGAACTTGTTGGGATGCTTCCTGTCATGCTTGTTGAAAGTTTTAGAACATGTGTTTGCTTCACAGATATTAAGGTCCTTTAAAGTGACAAATTTTTAGGAAACTTATTTTAAACCACTACCAATTAAAAAATTGCTTCTGAGGAAATCACTTGGTAGGCTGACTTCGTATGTTTGTTCAATATATCAGTCTTCCTGCTGACTGGAGTTATACTTTATATGTTTCACTCATTCTTGGGATCTTTTCTATAGAAGAATTTAAGTATCCTTACACTTTCTAAACAGCTTAAATATTCTACACCAGTTCTTAATGTGGTGATTTACACTACAAGCATCATTCTTGGCCCAAAGTACTACTATATATCAAATCTATTAAAATCTGTGTGAATATGCCTTTAAGGAAGAAATGCTTAGGTGTAGGTGTAATTGATCTGCATTTAAAATACCTTCTGAAATGAGCTCCCCATTCCCCTCCCTGCAAGTTTCAGTTAAAGAGGGAAATTTGACAGGCTTCAGATGTGGTACAACTAAAAAGGAAATAAAAGAATATTTTCTGATCCAACTCCATACAAAAATACTTTTATATAAAACTTTTAAAATCTGAATTTTTTTTAACTTTGATTAAGGTTGTGCATTGATGTTCCTTATAACTGCTTTGACTTTTCCTAAGCAAAGGTGATAGCTAGCTGAGTGGAAATACATGAATAGCTGATACACTGACACTTCAGCATCTGATATTGTGTATATGTAAATTTAAAATGCTGAGGTTCATTTAGGTTCAGGAAACTTTTTTTTGGCTGCATGAAGAAAAGTCTCAGTAATGGTCTTGGCTTTTCTTAGGATGGTTTTATCCTCTAACTTGCCTTCATTTTTCTTCTATTCTTACGTTTCTTCCCCATCAGTTTGTACCTCTTGTAGACTGACAGGCAAGACATGGAATAACCTTTAAATCAACTTTGTAGCCATTTTGGATTTTGGAAATGTCATAAGCTATGTTCTGTATGCTAGAAAGATTCTAAATTTATATGTGTAGTATGAGAACTCTAAGAAAAGAAGATGGGGGTGAGGCCTGATACAAAGGAAGATGTGTTACCGTTTCAGGAAGGTGTGGGAGAAGAGTGCTGACAACAGAGCAAAGCAGGCGGAAAAGGCTCACTGAGGGCCTTACAACTTCAATTTACATGCTGCAGGAAGGAAATTCATAAAGCTGAGGTGTAGGAGAGAGATGTGTTTATTTTTCTGGTTTTTTGTTACACAACTGTAATAAAAACAGAGTAAGAAAATGAATTTAAGTTGCAACTGTCTGTAACTAAATTTGTTTCTTTGGGGCTTCCCTGCCCTTGATTTAGTACTAGGCAGGGGAATCACAGATAAACTGTCTTTTGTTTGATGAGGCATGAGGAGGTCCAAGCCTGAAGTTAAGTGTAGACAATGTATCACAGCATTATGTAGTTCATTTGCTCAAAATATTTGGTACTAGAAGTACTACAGTCCCCAAAATTTCTAACGCTCTGAAGGCTGTGTTAGAGAGGTGGTCACACTCTGGGGTGTGCAGTACTCAGATCCTGGTGAATTCCGTAGGGATGCTGAGTAGGCCCAAAAGTAGTGTAAGTATTAACCTGAGCTAAGTGTGTCATTTTTGAGCTTAAACACTGAAAAGCAGTATTCAGTGAGCATCATGAATTTTTGGCATGAGCCCATGTTTTACTAAGTTCTTGGGGTTTATGGGGAGTTTTTGGAGAGTGGGAAGTTAAGGAGTGTAATAAGTCAGTAGATGTGGGACATTTTGACCTGAAATTGCCTATGCTTTTGATTCTAAAATAACTATCAACTCATGAAAATGATGTCAGGTAGGAGCTCATGAAGAGTGTTTTCATGGTTTATATAAGCACTTGGGTTATTATAGGTATTTCTCTCTCTCTCGATATAGGTAAATATACATATGCACAGACACACACACATATATAATATTATTCAGGTATTTAGTCAATTATTTCTGTAGTTGATTTTAAAAACATCACACTTCTAGTGGTCTTAATCTTCAAAGATGTCAAATGTTTCATTTGTTGAGCAGTTTGTCTTCAAATTAACTGACGACAGTAAACACTGCATATCACAAACTTGTTTTATCTGCTCTCAAGAGGTTTCCATTTTTGTTGAACCAAAAATATATAGCTACAGAGTTTGATTCACCTGTTTTTCCTAGGCCTGTTTCATCAGCTGGATTAATTCGTGTTCATCTGTCTTGCATAGGAAAAGGCGAGATGATCTCCTCATCTTTGGGCTTTGGAGTTCTATATATATCTCTGTTACTAGACATATTTCTCTTCTGTTAAATGTATTAGAAAGCACTTATGTAGACTTTGTGGTTAGGGATTTGGTTAGTAAATTTTTAAAAAGCAATAAATAAAAAGTAAATAACTGAAACTACCTTTACTTTAGAGATATCTATCGAAATAGCTGTTGAAATCACCTTGGCTGAAACCACACTAACTCTGCTCTTAAAGTCTGAATGATTAAATGCTAGAGAAATTTGGTGTCTGCGAAGCTTCCTTGATTGCTTGGGGAGTTTATCTGAATTTCTGGCTGTTTTGTCAGAGAGTGAACAGGCCTGTTAATGTCAGGACAAGGATTTTAAATTGAAAGAGGGTAGATTTAGACTGGACATGAGGAAGAAGTTTTTTACTTCTTGCTAGGTGATGAGGCACTGGAACAGATTGCCTGGAGAAGTTGGGGATGCCCCATCCCTGAAAGTATTCAAGGCCAGGTTGGATGGGGCTTTGAGCTACCTGGTATAGTGGAAGGTGTCCTTGCCAGTGGCAGGGGATTGGTTCTGATCATCTTTAAAGATCCCTTTCAACCCAAACCATTCTGTGATTTGGTAGTTAGATTCAAAATAAGACTTCCGGCTGACTTAGAAATACAATTGTGTCAAGTTACCATATCTGAACTTTATATGCAAAAATAATGAATGTTAATTATTAATACTGAAATTAATAATTAACATGGTAGTTATTGTTAATTAATTTTAACAATAATGTTATTTAACATTAATGTTAATGCTATCTTCTTGTCACTGCAGATTATGAAATACAGGTTAATGATAAAACATATCTTGATGTGTTAGTCAAAGAGAAAATGCACTTCTGACTCGGCTTTGAGAATACAGTAGCTTGATGGGTTCTTATTTAGCTTTATCTCTTAAGAGTTAGAATTAAGAATTTAGAAAATTAACAGTATAGATATGGAACTGTCAAAATGTTAGCATTTGTTTCAGGGTGTATGGTAGGTTTTACAGAGGCATTAACAGTTAACTTAGCCAATTCTTTTGCTTATAAAACTAGAGGCTATGTAAGAATGTATTTATTTTTCTATAAAAGATTTTAATGAGGAATGAGAATAGAAAGTTGATGTTAAAACACGTTTCAACAAGAGGAATAAAACACCCAACCAAGCTATAAATGCTCTTATAAAGTAAAAATATTTGTAAACAATGTCCTTTTCCGTGGCAACTACAGAGTGGTGTTTTTGTGGCTTGAGGGAAGGAAGAGGGAAACACCTGGAATTTGTTTGTTGGACAAATTGAAAATCAGTCTGTTGGTCTGTAAATTTTTGACTTTAAGGACAATGATAGCTTCAGGAGCCACTCATTGAGAACTTAATAAATACTGAGAAGCCCTGTGAGCATATGATGCTGGTAGCCTCACAGTTGCTATTAGCAGAATTCCCTAGGTTGTACTTGAGTACTACATAAAAATAAAAAGCTTTTTTTGGTCTCTTACCAAAGAACACTGACATGTTTTTCTTGATACAGGATGTTTATCTTGAATTTAAGAGGTTCCCAAACCATGTAATTAAAAATTTTTTTTGGTGGATGTTTCTTGATTTTATTTATCAAAACTCCTTTGTCATCAAGAAATTGCAGTTTGAAATGGAAATACTGAGAAACTGAACTTACTTCTCTCAGAACAAAACTGGAGAATGGTTGAAAACTTTCCTGTCTTTGCCTTACTTTGTCCAGTCATTCCAGCAGCAATAAAGCCAGAAGGATGATAATATTGGTGAAACTGCAGGTTCTAGGCAGGCAACACCCAGTTATAGCTCAGTTAAATGAAATGCAAACAACATCACCTTTTAGCTTCCTCAGCAATCTGCTGAAATAAAGACTCAACACCAGGGCACACAGCATGGACAGCAAATAGGAGGAACAGGAAAACTGTGACACTGGAACATTGGCACTGGAACAGGCTGCCCAGGGCAGTGATGGCGTCCCCGTCCCTGGAGGGACTTGTAGATGTGGCACACAGGGACATGGTTTTGTGATTGTCCTTGGCAGTGCTAGGCAAATGGTTGGACTCAATGATCTTAGAAGTCTTTTCCAGCTTAAATGATTCTGTGAATGGTGATTGAACAAGCACTGATGCTTGATCTTTGAGAAGAAGAGAAGTGGTTTGGAGCTTCTCTTGTACACTTTGTTTTGCTGTGCCGAGATGATTGGATTGCCTGTATGAAGTCTCCAGTCAGCAGGGTAGAGATGTCCCTGTGGAGTGCTCAGCATCAGCAGGGGATAAGGCGCTGTGGTGCCTCTCCAGTTACAGCTGTCTGGAGAGTGTCTAGACAAGCAGGAGCTGCTTGGCTGGGTTTGCTGCCCACGTTGCTAAGGGTGAACAGCACAGGATCAGCACCAGCTTCCGACTGGAGCACAGGTCAAAGTCTATTCTGATACTCAAAATCTTGTAAAGGATTGGGCTTTCGCTAACTGAAAGGTTGCCACTCCCTGTCAATATTTATACAATAAAAACTGTCATGGGGACAGTAAGATCTCTTTATCAGTAGGTCCTAATGGAAATCCAACTGCCGATTTCTTTATTTTAGCTTCTCTTATGTTTCTTATATGCATTCGTTTTTCTTTCATAGAGTTCAGAAATATGTGAAGGTTTTCTTGTTTTTTGTCCATTGCATGGTCTGAAATGATGTGAGGATCTAATACTTGGAAGCCTCTAGGAAACACTGCACGCACTAAGGCTTTATTTTGGACTCTAGATTGGTACTACCTAGAAGTGTTTCTAGCTTGAGTATCTCTGGGCTGCAGAGCTTATAATTGAATTGGAAACACAAATGGAACACATCCTGCTTTTTCTTACAGATGAACTTTCCCCATGAGTCATAATGTTCACTTGAAAAAATCCTCATATTCTAATGGTTATGTAAATATTGACTAATTATGTCTTTATATTTTTCTCTTAAAAGCAGCATAGTACTCAGTGCAGCATTATATTCAGATGTATTAAGTGCTAAGGTATATATTCAGAGGAAAACTTGATGTGAGGTATCTATGTAGAAAATGCATTAATAGAAGATCACAGTTTTCCTGTGTAGTCACTGACTGCTGTGAAAATACTGTTTCTGTGGAGGCCGAGCTTAATTTTTAGCAAATAAATAACAGCCAAAAAAAACCCCTGACTACACAAAACTAAGTATGTCATCTGGAATGTGCTTTTTGAAGAAGAGGAAGCCAGAAGCTTCTCTTGACATCTGGAGATTTCAGCTAGGAAATTTTTTCCTGTTTTGTGGTTGGAGAAGTTACATTTTTCAGCAGATGGTTAGCAAAACTTGTATTATAGCCATAATGGTTATTTCCAGTGGGAAAGTGTGAAGGAATGATGATTAGGGCTTTCATCTCCAACTGGCTACTGTTTGATCATTTGTTTCTTTTGTCTAAGTCAGTTCCTTTGGATGATGATTTGGAAGTCTGCCTTTTTAATGTTCAATACCATGTATTGTGGGAAAGTAGTATTTTGTTGAGTACAAATGATGTTTTTTTCACAGAATGATTGACGTTGGAAGGAATCTCTGGAGGTCCCTTATCTCCCTGCTGTGATAGAGTGGCCTAGACCAAGTTGTCCAGGAAGTTTTTTAAGTATCTCAAAGGTGGTGAACTCCACGACTCCTCTGGGCAACCTGTAATTTTCCACTTCTCACGAGAATAATTACTCTGTTGACACTTAACACAGGGGAAAATAAAATTCATCAAAACTATATAGAAAAGTCATCAGTACTCATTTGGCATTTATTTGCAGAGTTCTGGCTTTCTTGTTCAGGAGACCTGTTTCTAGCTGAAATAAGTTTTTGGAAAGTGTCTGCCACAGAAGACCAGAGGAGCTTTCTGCATGGAGGCTTTTGTAGATTCAGATATTTTAAGCATAAAGATTTGTATCTGAGGGGTCAGTTACAGTGAATTCATAAGCTCATATTTAATTTGTGTCTGTGGTTGAAACAGATGTAGGATTTTTCTGTTGGAGCTTAAAAGAGAGTGAACGCCTTGCTGTGATGTCCAGTTTGCACTCGATGAGTGCCACTTCAGCTTTTCATGGCTACGTAGCCTTGTGTTTTCTGTATCTGTATATACACATCATTTTCCTCCTGACAGGCAGTGAGGGAAGCTGGCTAGGACTTCCTTATTGGCCTGAGAAATGAGAAAGACTTTTTGATACTGATGGGACAGGGAGCTGTTCCAGAGAGACTCCCTGTGGAGTATTCCAGCAGAGTCTTCAGAGGAGAGACTTCAGCTTCAGACTTTGACTTCGGAGAAGCTGAGGTGTAAGGTGTTGGTACAAGCAGCATCATCTTCCTAGAATGTGGGTGACAGTCCAGCATGTTAATTCCATTGCTGAGGTCTGGCAGCTTATTTGGCTACAAGTGTGGGGTGACTTGGTTAAGTACTTAAGAGGGTAGGAAACCTCTCCAGCCAGGAGGTTGTTAACAGAGCAGGAGTGGATGGGAAAGATTCTTCAGGGAGGAGTGAGACTGAGGGCAGGACAATCAGTGAGTGAGTGCTGGCTGTACCTGGCTTGTGTTTTTTTGCAGATCCAGGCAGGACATGAAGCTTTGATTGCAAGTAGAGGTAATACTGGTGCCTCACAACTCTGTGTTGATACTATGCTCTGCTGTCAGTGTTAGGGGTGGAATCATAGAATTCCCTTCTTTGTTATGAAATCTGATTATACAAATGTATTTTTATATTAATCTCTTCTTAGAAAGTAGCTTTGATTGAAGGCATGCAAAGAATCCTGTCAATATTGAGCAGAGAGAATTTATTCTTCCCTTTGAAAGAGGGAAGGTGACTCTGCCACTTCAGTGATGGTTTGTTTATTGCTCTGATATATCTTCTGTGGGTAGCTGTCCTCCTCCTTCAACTTAATTTACTACTAAGTTCATTGGCAATTCAACAAACAATTGCCAGCATAACAAAGATAGAATTTTAGGTGGTCTTGGGACCATTCAAACCTGCTGTTACATGCTGTATATCCTCTTTTGTGGAAATTCAAGGCCAAAAGTGGTGCCGGCCAAATAGTAGACTCACTAGGAATTGAAGTTTTTGCTCTGCTAGTGTTGGCAACAATCACCATGGCTTTTGAAAGAAGGGCTGTTGTTGTCAACATTTGTGGAGCAAAGATGGTGACATAAATATGAAAATGCCCATGAAGACCTATGAGTGAAAGCTGAACTATTGATGTGATTGTGTGTTTTATTGGGTTGCTTTTTGTTTGAGCAGTGGATTCGTTGGTTGGTTGTTTTGGGTTTCTTTTTCCAATACATTGAATTTATAATTGGACATGTCATTAAAGAGCTAGGCTTTCTCTGTAGAGAATTAATCAGTAGGTTTCCTGGAAGAGCTTTTGTATTCTCTCTTTTACTAAAATGCCCATTGCTATTTTTAGCCTTTCTCATACTCTGCAAACTGTTTTGTGCATATGGTTTTTGGAAGTGGCATGACCTTAGAGTGTTCAGAGATAGTTTTGACTTGCAAAATCAGGTGGCTGGAGAAGTCATCAGAGCTAGTCACAATGTGGTTCTGAATCAAGCTATGAAGACTCTTGTTAGGAAAACCATATTTAGGAGAATTCTGGGTTGTTTGTCTAAAGAATAAAGTTGTAACACAAAGAAGGTCTTGTATCACATAACTTGCAAGCTCAGAGCTGTTCATTGATTCTGCGTGGCAGTTTGGAATGGAGTAAAGAAAGGACTGAAAGTCTCCCTTGCTGTAATTCTTGATTAATGTAAGGTCAGAGGAGTCTTTGAAGTGTTTTCCTTTTGTTTCTTTTCTGTCCTCAAATGCCTTCCGGCTTTGATAAGAAAGCTTTTGTCCTTCTGAATGCAGTGTATACATAACACTTTTATCATTAGTAGTTGGGACTGGGGATTTCAGCAAAGATGCCATTTAGAGGTAAAATTGGGATGTTAGACACTGGTGCTGCAGGAGCTGCTGTGGGTCTGGAGACTGCAGTGACTTCAGACAACTCCTCTGTGACTTTGTGCCTTCTGGACAGTTGATTTTGGCTGACATCAGGGAATGGTGGGGATGGCTGCATTGTTCTTTTCTTTGGTCATAGCAATCTCCTCTTTGAGCTCCTGGCAAAGAAAGGAGTCAGATCAACTTCACCATCAGCTAAAGAATAGTTTCTGTCATAGTTCTTGTTAAGTTCACAGGAAAGAAGGGTATGAGAACCATGAATTCTAGGGGAGAGAAAAAGGGATTTTTTTTTTAATATACCCTGTTTCATTGCAGTTTGATAAACTCATAGATATGCTCAAGAATAAAAGAAAAGATTGGTTAAAACCATTTATTTGCATGTTGGGAAGTTTCTTTCATGGTTTCTGATGCCCTGTAAGTAGTAGCATAATTTCTCAGTTGAAGATTCAACCAGAATAGGCAGCTTAAGGTTTTTGCTCAAATCTGGCTATCTTGTTAGAGATTGACTAACTCTACCAAAGGGGGACATCTTTTGCTTTCTTTCTTATATGTTTCCACATCAGAAAACTTACCTTACAGTGGTGCTGCATTACTCATGTTTTGTGGGAGGAAAAGAGTGTTCAGCAAAGGTGGATTGTAGTAATAAGGTGAAATCCTAAGGTTTCTTCTGACTGATAATTCCTCTTATAGGCCCTTACATGTAATTTAAGAACAGCTCTTCTGAGCTGATGGGTTAGCAGAAGTGGAAATAAAAAAGAAATAGGGTCATGAATTTTTGAAGGATTATTTTAAAAAGTAAAATGATGTTTTTACAAAATAAGTTTGAATTTTTTTCAGAGGAGTTGGAATCAATGTAACCTCTTCCATAACAATGGAAAAAGACACAATCTTTAGCAAATAACTTCAGCTAAAGCTTATGCTTAAGATTAGATAATTCTCTGTAGATCTTGCTTCCCTTGAATTTGATTATGATAAGCAAATGCCTTTCAGGTATTATGAAGTGCAGCTCACAGAAATGAGCCGGTTTATTTGTTAAGCTTCCTTTCTACATCCATAAGAAGGTGGAAGCAGTGTTACCTGTTAGAGCACCATTAGGCAAGATGCCTGTCCTCACTCTGCAAAATACAAGAATCACTTAATTTTTAAACATAGAAGGGATGTGTCTGTTGTTATGATTTATGTTCAGTCTTCAGGTAATTCCTGTTTCACTTTTGCAGTGGAAGTAAAACCAATAATCATATTCTTATTTGAAAAAGAAAAGCAACTAATGGGGCAATTGACAAAAAAGATTTTGTCAGTAATGCCAATCCTGTCAGTTTATAGTCTTGAGTTAATTCTTAAACTCATACTAGGGATATTTGCCTGCCATAAATTACTTAATTCTTGACAGTTGTAAAAAATAACTTTATCCTTTTGATGTTGAGGTTTGGAAAGTCAATCATTCAATTTAAATACTTCCTCTTAGTAATATCTCTTGAATTAAATATCTCTTGAAAAGACAGAAGGTAAAATGAAAATCAGGTGCCATGTTATCCTCTTGCTTTAGTAAATAAAATACCAACAAATAGGAAGCATCAGTGCAGTATTCTTGATAGTGTGATACCTCCTTCTTTAATTTTGAATATTTTAAACTGTAGAACACAACAGATTACATTTATGATGTGGCAGGGGTAAGGTACAAGGACAAAAAAACCTGGCCTTTTGTGGAAAAGCAAGTCTTGTCTGTCTGAAAGAAAAATACACAAATATGAGGTTTGGAAAACAGGCTGAAAAATTAGTAAGATTGTAAGATGATTTTGGTGTTGGAATTGTTTGTTTGGGCCAATGTACCTTAAGTTAGGGTTTGCTGATTTCTTCAGTCTTTTTGTGAGACTGTTTTGTATTTCTGTTTCCAGCATCTAAAATAAGGAAGTACTTCCCCCAACCCCCACAATTTGTGGGTTTGATCGTGTGGAGACAAGTTACTTTTTGTACTCCTTTTAAGGGGTAGGGAAATTTCCCTGGTGTTACCATTGGGTATTTGAAAAGCAGACATTGAGCTACAAAGACATGCGTCAAACGTGAGTGGCCAACAAAGACCTCCACTGCAAGACTTAAAGCAAAAGGCAGGTGTGAGTCTGTTAAACATTGCATCTTCATTGATATGTTACAGACTGCTATTTTAATATAATCCATTGCTTTCAAATTTTTAAGTATTTTCATAGAATCACAGAAATACAGAGTTGGAATAGACCCACAAGGATAATCCTGACCTTGCACGTTACAAACCCCAAGGATCACACCATGTGCCTTAGGGCATTGTTGAAATGCTTCTTGAACTCTGTCAGGGTTGGTGGTGTGGCCAGTTCCCTGGGGAGCCTGTTCCAGTGCCCAGCTACCCTCTGGGTGAAGAACCTTTCCCCAAAACCTAACTTAAACTTGCCCTGACAGAGCTTCATGCCATTCTCTTGAGTTCTGTAACTAATCACCAGAGAGAAGAGATAAGTGCCTGCCCCTGCACTTCCCCTCACGAGGATGTTGTTGGATCAGTAAGGTCTCCCCTCAGTCTCCTCCAGGCTGAGCAAGCCAAGTGATCTCAGCCACTCCTTGTAAAGCCCTGAACCACCTTTGTGGCCCTCTCTTGGATGCTCTCTAAAAACTTTGTATCTTTCTTATATTGTGGCACCCAAAACTGCCCCCAGCACTCAAGATGAGGCTGCCCCAGGCAGAGCAGAGCAGGACAATCCCCTCTCTTGCCCAGCTGATGATGCTGTGCTTGATGCACCTCAGGACATGGGTGGCCCTCCTGGCTGTCTCTGGGCACTGCTGGCTCAGATTCCTCGTGCCATGGACCAGGACCCCCAGGTCCCTTCCCACAGCCCTGCTTTCAGCCTCTCATTCTGGTTTGTATGTACATCCAGGGTTGGCCTATTCCAGGTGCAGAATCCAGCACTTGTCTTTTGTTAAACTTCATGTGGCTGGTGATTACCCAGCCCTCAGATTTGCTGATGTCTCTCTGTAGGGCCTCCTTGCCTTCGAGGGAGTCAACAGCTCCTCTCATTTTAATATCACTGGCATACTTAATATTCCTTCCAGTCCTGCATCCCAGTAATTTATGAAGATGTTGGTGAGCACAAAGCCCTGCGAAGGGATAGAGCCATGCAGAACCCTGCTAGTGACAGGTCTGCAGACTGATGTCACCCCACTCACTGCAACCCTTTGTGCCTCATCTGTGAGCCTGTTGCTTGCCCATCCCGTGGTGTGTTTAACCAGTTGAATGCTGGACATTTGGTCCAGTAGGACACTGTGTGAGACAGTATTGAAAGCTTTACTGAAAACCTAAAAGATTAGATCAGCTGGCTTCCCTTCATACCAGGGTGCGTTACCCAGGACACCTTGTCATAAGAGGGAATTAAGTTTGTCGAGCAGTACTTCCCCCTCAGGAGCCCCTACTGATTGTGACTGATGACTGCATTGTCCTTTAGGTGTTTTTCAATACCTTTCCAAATAAGCTTTTCTATAATAGTTATTGAAGTGACATTGACAGGCCTGTAGTTTCCAGGATCATCCTTCTTGCTCGTCTTAAATTGGGACAATGTTTACCAGCTTCCAGTCAGCTGGAATCTCTCTAGATTCCCAAAACCATTCAAAAGTCATTGAGGGTTATCATTTTAAGTTAGAGTTGTGTTTTTCTTAAGTTCCAGGTGTTCCCACAGACAAGTAGGGAAAAGTGATTTACATGGGCTTATGACTGCAAAATACTGCTTTTAAGTAAAGAAAATCAGTTTCTCTGCATGCTAATGCATGTTAGTACGTGAACCTAACTGTGCTTCAATATAAGTGAATTTTTACAATACATTAGCTTTTTTAGTAGCATAATGTTCATAATGTTCATCACTCTCTTTGCATTGAATGTGTGGCAGAGAATTAGTGTACTTTTAGGGGGAAAATACAAAAAGGAGCTTCATGGTATGTGGCGCTTTCAGTGGAAAAATGTCAGTACTGACTGTTTGAACTGTGCTGTGCGTGTATATGAGGCTGTTAAAATGAAGGTATATGCGTTTTAAGTTGCACTTTAACTTCAGTGTCCAGTGCTCAGTTGTATAATAGGAGGCTGTTCCTGTTTGCCATGGTTTCCAGTAGTGTAGTCACTGGAGGAAAGGGGGAAGATCACTAAAATGTTCCATTGACCTAAGCAGTTTGAGGGTTGTAATAAATTATTATTAGTTCTCTGAAATAATTTTCCTTCTTATTACCCTTACATATTCAGTAGGTAGTGGATTTGTACCTTAATGAGTTCATATGTAACTATTGCTTGCTTTTTAAGTCTGAAGGCATGCTTAACAGATTTCCAGGAAAGCCTTTCTGTGAAAAGCTTCATTAATCACTCAGGATCATAATTAAATAAATGAATTGGCCAAAAAGAAGAAATTCATGCTCAGTACCTTCACAGACTTTTATATACATGTGTACACACACTATATGTGATGAAAAATATGAAATCATGACATTCATTTTCCTTTAAAATAAAAAAAGAATCTGCAAATTCAGTTGAGGTACTCTGAGCTTCTGAAAAATTGATAGGGGTTTTTGTTTTTGATACTGTGCAGTTATAATTTTCTACTCTAGATTTTGTTAGAAGAAAATTATGATGAGAATATTTCTGTATACTGAGTGGTGACATGAAAATTGCACAAGGAATAATCTATCTGAAGTTTGCTAATAGAGAGTCAAATTAGTTAATTTTGGTGAGACATCGAATATTTTAAAAATATATCAGAACTTGTAGTCATCAGTGGGTTTTACTCAGGCTTGCAACCTGTCATAAGCAGCTTCTCCCAGAGGTGGATGCTGGGTCTAATCCTGTCCAGCATATTCCTGTGTAACGTGGATGGTGGCATTGGAGGCAACCTTAGCAAATTTGTTGATGACACTGAGCTCAGTAGCGAGGGGACCCTTCAGAAGGAAGAAACATCTTACAGAGAGACCTGATGGGCTGGAAGAGTGGGCAAGCAAGAAGAGCGTGAAGTTTAACAAAGTCGAGTGCAGTGTCTTCCATCTGGGATGACACAAGTGAAGAGCCCGGTACGGGCTGGAGCTGCCTTGCTGTCCTGGGGTCCTGGTGGACAGCAGGTGGACACGAGTCAGCTGAGCACAGCTGCAGCTGCAGTGCCAAACTGGATCCTGGGCTGCAGCTACAGAGGGGGCAGTAGCAGAGCTGGAGATGTGATCATTCCACTCAGTGCTGGTAAGGCCACATCTCTCGGGATGTGTCCAGTTCTTGTTCCTGCAGTTCAAGGAGAGTTCTAAAGGAAGGTCAAAAGGTGATCAAAGGGCTGGAGAACTTGCCTTGTGAGGGAAAAGTGAGGATGTTTTCCCAAAGAAGGCTTGGGGGGACCTCATCACACCGTTCCAGTATTAAAAGGGCAGCTACAAAGAAGATGGAAGTTATCTTTTCAAGAGGAGAAAGCAAGGGCAAACATGTACGTGTTGCATTGGGAGAAATTTATGTATGAAAGAATTTTTTTACTGTGACAATAGTCAGTCATTGGAACAATGTCCTCAGGGATGTGGTAGAGTCCCTATAGTTGGTGGTTTTCAAGACTCAGTAGGATGCTAGGCAATCTCATGAAGGCTTCCTTTGCATGGATAGTTGGACCAGGTGAACTTTTGAGGTACCACCAGATCTGTACTGTTGTGAGGTTCTGTGATTCTCTGTCTTCAGAGAAAACATCTCCACTGTGTTGCGCTGGTTGTTTTTCCCTTTGCCTTTTCCTAGCTTTGTTTCCGAGCATCAGAGAAGCCCTTAAATCAGTGCAACAACATGTTTGCAGCAGTGATAGTTAGACACAAAGTAATGGTTTGTGCTATATGTACAAATTATTTTCTTAGCTATCAAGGTCCCATTTTCTGAGGTGACACTGCACGAGATATGATAATCTGTGCTGAGCAGCACAGTGTTAATTTCTCTTCTCTCAGCAGATCTGGTCTCCTGCGTGTGACACAGACTTAAAGAGAAAAACCTTTAAAGGTAGTGGCCTGAAGACAAGGAAGAAATTCAACCACAGAATGCATGCACAACAAATCTAGTTTCTAAGTGGACAGAACATAAACTGCTGTTATTTTCTTAAATATTTTTCACTCTAAATGGCAATAGTATCTGAGTTTAAAAAAGAAAGCAACAGGAAAAGCAGCTCCCACAGAGTTAATTTTTGTTGTCTTTGTGACATTTAATACCCTAGAAGTTAAGATGAACTCTGTCTGGAAAGAGGCAAAAAGTATTCTGAGGATTTAAACCAGCAAGTTAAAATTATCCATTTAGATTGAAAAGATACATCTGCTAAACTGAAAGAAACTTGCAAAATGATCAGGAGCTAGTAGGAATTTTTTCTTACGCTAGTTTCAGGTGAGAAGTTGCTTGATTAGTATATGAGTCTCCAAATTAAGAATTAGCGTAGAGTGAAGTTCTCAGTAAATAGGATGTAATTATTTGTGCGTATGGAAGTAATACACGTAATTTAGATGTGAAAGCTTGTTCCCATATACAGTCAGGTATAGTCAAGCAACATTTAACTTTTACTACACGAAGATATGCAGTTTATTTGGGCATAAAATCATGGTTTCAAGTCTGCTTTCAAAAAATAACTGAAGTAGTTGGTTGAATCTGTTTTTTGAAGGGGCCTTTTCATAAAGAATTATAAGAATTATAAAGAAAAAATATTGCTCAAAATATGCTCTGATTTCTGGTGTGTTCTGTTTCTCAGCAGATTATTATTGTGTAATAAAACTTAGAAGTTCCAGGGATTCGTCTTAGAATTCCACTTGTACAGTGAGACTGATACTGGAGGGATCTGTCAGAACAATCCTCAGGCCAGTCCATCAGGAGTGAGGCCACAGTATTTCTGCAACAGCTTCTTGTATCTGTTTTGTAAGCTAACATCTAATACAGCTGCTGCCCTTGTGCTGCATTCAGTAGCTGTAGTATTTAGGCACAGACCTTTTAGAATTTACCTTCCTTTCATGTTTTGAATTTTGGGGTGGAAGGACAGCTACCATGATCCATAGCAGAAGGTGCATTAGATGAAACAACAATGCATTGGAAGAACTCAGTGGAAGGAGCAAATCAAGTTCCAGCTACTGCTTACGGTCTTTTCCTGGTTGTAGTTTTGTGAGGCCATTGGCATTCCCCAGGCACTTTTGAAGAAATGAGATGCTCCAACATCTGTGTTGCCCAACAGGCAAATTCAGTCACTGTCACTGTGGTGTGGCAAGGAAAAGAGGTAAAATCAGGATGTCTTTTAGTCATCCCATTACCATCCGGTTCTTATGTTTCTGGTGGTTCAGAATAATTCAGTGTGTTGGTAGTTGGCTGTTGACAGAACAGACGATCTAAGCCACGTTGGCCTTTTAAGACACTCAAAGGTATGCTCTCCCTTTTTACAGAAAATAGCATATTTATTTTGAGGATTGTTAAGGAATGTAAGCTATATTATCCTAATTTTGTTTTTGTAATTTTTAAGATCATACTGCTAGTAATTAAATTTTTTTAAAAAACCTTAGTAATGAAAAGTCAAAATATGTTGTTGGCATGCTCATGATATTGAACAGCATTTGGAAACAGCAAGTCAGGCTGCAGGATATTCAGAAGATTTACTGCTCTTAAGATTAACTTCTATGTAGAAATAGTATGTGAGATTTTAGAACTATTCCACTCAGCCTTTTTTCTGAATTTTCTTGCTTTTGTCTTCTGGACAGCCATGGACTTTCATATTAGTTTTCAGAGGGATTAGTTTATCTATGAATAAACTGGTTTTCTGCTGTTTTCTTAATTCTGTACAGCATCATGTACAAAAGGAGGTATTATCTCTACCTGCGTACTTATTTTAAAAAGTTGTCTTTTAACTGAATCTATTGAATGGGACTAAGTGTCATCTTATCTTCAGAGAATAAGCAGATTAAGAGGTTTTTCAATAAGGTAAGGTTAAATAAATTGGAAATTTGTCATATCATAGTTCAGTAGGTAAAGGTACAAAATTATAAGATATGACCAGTTCTCATACTTGTCCCTTAATTCTGTATTGGAAGGAAAGAAAGAGAGCTCTAAACATGTGAATGTGACATGATCTTAGAGTTGATCTACAGCGGTCCAGAAAAGAGGAAATTCAATTCTTTTCTGTTTGCTACAAGTTACTCAATGTGTTATCTCAACTGAAGCAAGTAAGGAGGATTTTGAGTGTGCTTTACATGACAGTATTAGATTAAATGCTGCATTGCTTGTCTTCTCTGAAGACTGCCTTAAGCATATAGAGCTTTGCAGCATGAACTACTTGTAATTTTAAAAGTGCAAAAGAGTTTGTGTCTCTGTTTTTGGTACTTCTTATTTCTCTTTCCAGGAAAGCAGTTTGTAAAATGTGACTCTGAATGAGAGTGGTAGGTCACTTAAAAAAAAATAAATTAAAATGTTTAGTTGTTTGGGATGTGTAAATCTGTGTATAGAGGGTGTATGCATGTACACACACACTTCTGGTGTTAGACCTTTCCTAAAGTCAAATGGTTGGGCTTTTCCTTTTCTAAGTCGAATTGTTTATCTCAAATTGTTCAGAGTTTAGTTAAATTTAATGATAGTTTACCTCAATGCCAGTGCATTTTGTTTGAATATCACAAAAGATGTAACTGCTGTCTTCATTTCATTTTGAAGTCTCTGAGGCTAGGTATGTTTATTTATAAAATTACCATGGTTGGTAACAAGCATCTGTTTCCAAATTACTGTTTCCATCCATGTTTTATGTAGTTCTTCCAAAATTGGCACTGTGGTCCAACAGGCTGCTGGAAAGTTAAGTGCAGGATATCTGACAAAAGTGTGACTCTAACTTCTTGAACTGATTTTGCTGCTCTTTAATTACGTTCCAGAATCTCATGTTGATATATTGTAGTATTTAGAAATTGGAAACCTGCATTCCTCAGTGTTTTACAAATGCAGAATTTATATGAATGGGAAGTAGCAGATACTGCCTGACCCAGTTGATATGGCTTTTGAACTACTTGTTTTTTATATTTCTATACACACATACCTTGCATCTCTAGCCTCTTAGTTTGTGTAGGTTTCCAAGAAAGTGGTGCTTTTAAAATGACTTTTTAAGAAAATTAAGTACTGGAAAAATGTTTTCGTAAAGCAGATGTTTAGTTGTTGGATGGAAGTAAAAAGTAGCCTTTCATTCACTTTTGGTTTATTTTGTAGAAAACATGTTTTCATCAGTTTTGCTCTCAGCTCAATGAGAAACTGAATGACAGCTACTCAAAATGGCCTGTGAGATGCAGGAACAGAAAATGTCATGTTAGTGTGCTCTGATTTGTGTCATGGCAGGCTTTTATGGTGTGACAAAAATATTGCCTGCCTTCATCTCCTGTAGAGATTAAGTTAATCAGCCCAAGCTCGGTCTTGCTCCCTTGTAAGGACAGGCAAGAGAGACTTTGACAAGATTCCATGGTTGTGGCAATGGTCCAGACAGGCCTGGCTCTCTTTCCTCTTGGGTTAAGATTTGTTTTCTCCTGTGTTCTAAATCCAAAAGAAAATCATGTCTTGGATTACATGTATCAGTCTGCAGTATCCTCTTTGGGGAGGTGCAGGGGATGATTTTCTCAGGTTCTGAAGTGCTATGTAGGAAAAATGGTACTAAGGAGGAGTTGACTTGTTCTCTCAGTGTAGCTGAAGAAGTTGATAGAAGAGGTGCTTTTACAATTATTTCTTAGCATTTTTGTATTTTTCATCCTTATGATTGCTGTATCTGAGCTCGGTGAAAATACCCAGTGTTATAGAAGCTGAATACCCCTGTTTTATGAAGCTCTGTGTCTCATGCTGGAGCAAGTGTATTAGAAAGGGATGTCTATGCTGGAGCAATGGAAATGTTGGGGAAAAACTTATTTCTTGGTGTCTGGAGTCAGTGGCTTTAGTTTTCCTCAAACCTTGGTCTCAAAGCTTGATAAAGAACAAAGAAAACCTTACTTGCATGTCTTTAACAAGCTTGTAAGCATGATAAATCACATCATCTTTGGATTTTCTTGAAATTAAAAGTGTTGGATCCTCTAATGGATTTCTAATACTGCTCTCCTTCTCTAGTATTGAAATACTGTACTTGAAAATCCAAGATGAACTGGCTTATATTGTTGCAGTATTACATATGATAACATCTTTACTTATTGTAATTAGAGAGACTTGCAGTTTGTATAAAGCACCCTTAAGTTTTCATGGGCAGCTTTGGTTCTCTTCTGTGATTTCAGTTCTGGAATGTAGAACCATGCTTTCATGTAGGTTTTTGATTTTATAGTTACACCTCTTTATTTTCACATGCTCTCCAAAGCATTCAGGATTTCAGTCATGATTCTTACAAAGTGTCAGAAAGGGTGAAAAGAATACTTGCCCAACAGGAGATTGTGTTTAAATTGGAGACCTGTAGAATGGTTTGGATTGGAAGGGACTTGAAAGATGATTTCGTTCCAACCCCCCTGCTATGGGACAGATGCTTTCCACTAGGCCAGATTGCTCAAAGCTCTGTCCACCTTGGCCTTGAAGGCTTTTTGGGATGGGACATCCACAACTTCTCTGAAAGTGTCTCTCGGGGGATTATTTTTTGACCTGAAAGTAGCCACTATTAGTGGTTTGAATATACACTTAAACATCCAGTGTTAATTAAAAATTGTGTTATTAGTGGTATTGTCTGTATATGCTACCATTTTTCCTTCAGGTGGGTTTTGAAGGAGAGCTTGTCTCTTCACACTTTAAAAGAAAATTTCCTTAAAGGTATGGGGAAAAGCATGTTTTTTGAGTCTCTAAATTTGTAAGTTTAATTCATTGGGTTCTGGGTTCTGGAAACAATCTATTAGCAGAACTGTTTTGTTCTACATTTGCAGTGAAAAATCTCCCAAAAAGGTGAAAAATTTGCTGATTTGTTCTTGTTAGTTACAAAATCCTGTCAATTCTGATGAATCTTAGTGGTTGGAAGTGGAAATAACTTGTCTATATCTAAAATAATTCTCATGGAATTTTTCTAACCTTTTAAAAAAAAAGCATTACTTGAAAGTAATTTTTGTGGGTATATTCATCATGGAAAAAAAGAATAAATATAGAAAAACACTGGGTTTATGCATACAGACATCTTTTTTATTGAAAGTGAAGGTTTTCTTTTAATCAATGCATGAAAAAGTCTATGGGCTTCACTAGGGTTTACAATGCAAAACTGCATAACAACGCACAAATTCTGAAATAGTGTTAAGTTCTTGTTTAGTTGCATATTTGAAATATCTGCTTGACGTGTGATTGCTTGTGTTGGAATGTTTATTGCAGAAATGTAGCGAGAGCTCTGACAGGAGATTGCGCAATCAGAGCAGCTTCTCAGGGTTGATTCCTTGCTTCAGTTGAGCTCAACTTCCCATATTTTTCGTTTGCAGACTGGTTGACATGTGACAACAAGGGAAGGCATATTGCTTTACAAATCACTATTTCAGTTTCCACAGAGTTTTTTTTAGCATAATTCTTTCATAATCTTCATTTCTGGCCTTCTCTCATGGCTATCTGCCTCTAATTGTAAAAGTGTTTTGACTTGTTCTAGAGTTTTAGGGAAGAATTTCCTTTTGGTTGTGGGAAAGGGGAGATTTTGTGCAGTGTTTCAGACTGTTGGAAAACTTATGATATTCTCACTCTTTCTTGAAAAGTTATTCAATGAATTATCTGTGCTCTGTTTAAAAAATTAAGTACTTTTGTTCTCAGTTTGCCTAGCCTCTGTTTCCAGTCCCTGGATTCTTTTTCTGTGGAGTGGATATTTATACTAGCAGAAGTTTTTTTGTTTTTCCTTGATACATCTTTTAAGAGTCTTTTCTAAAGCATAATCATTGAACTAATATAATCTCCAGAGACCAAGTTGTCAAAGCTTAAGAGAAAACTTGCCTTTTTTTTTTTGTTGCACAGTTTATTGTTTATATCTGTAGTTAGCACATAGTTTGCAGCAAACATAATCCAGGTCAGGTGACAACAGGTTCTATATGGGTCCTAAGATATTGTTGCTTTACTGAAAAATTAGGGTCCTTTCCACTGACTTATTATATTGCATACTTTGCTGGTAATATTTTTTGGTTTGTTTTTTATAGCAGAGTATCACTTTTCAGACCAAAGCATGGTGGGAGAGCTAGAAGCAGCAATTTAAGCTGTCACTAGTACTTACACTAGTTTTACTATAATGTAAAGCTAAGAGATCTTAAGTTGCTTTACATATGTAAAGCTTTTACAAGAGCCAAAGCACTTTTATTTATGTTGTTTCCAATAAGTCCTATGAACGTGTTGGTGTCCTGTTAAATTACATCTTGTCCAAGTGATTAAAGCTTACTTTTTGAAGTCAGGTTTCATGGATACCTGCCTGGAAAAAAATCTGGGAGGCAGACAGCAATTTCCTAGGCAACAGATGTGGAGGGGGTTCTGTTTCCTTTGGTAAATACCACTATTTCTTAGTGGAGTTGTGCAGTTTCTTTTCTTTTGCTGAAGTCTTTACTTGACTGCTTGCAGGTTGCTGCAAAAGAAGCCTTAGACTTTTGAGCTGGTACTCGACCAGTTTGTCTTCATTCTTTCCTATCTCTGATCTGTCTTTATACCATTTTGTCGAAGGGAAGTTATGTACCAGTATTTGCATCCATAGTGTTAATTTTTATCCATGTTACTTTTGCTTTCTAATGAGCGTTCCTTAGTGTTGACTCCCATTGATCTAAATTGGTAGTTGTAAGTGTGTGTGTTTCAAATGAAAATGTTGGGACTCCCAAATCGGAACAGCAGATCTCTGTGCTGCCTGTGGAAGAATCTGCCCTCACAGGATAACCAGGAAAGCTGTGGGGACCTCAAAGAGCATTTGCTGATGTAATTTACAAGTGGTGTTTGGCTTTTTAAAAAAAAAAAGTTATTTTGTATCTTAGGTGAGGGAACAGGGCTTGCCTTATATTTTTGGTTAGTACCATAACTTTGAGAAGTGGAAAGGATGTGAAGTCACTTTTTTCCACCACGAGGTATTTCTGTGGATAGTGTGTCAGGTTGTCTGCTCATCTCCAGTTGCAGTTGTTACAGTAGCTGGGAACTCTAGACCTGTGAGGCATTTCCCAGTGCCAAGTGCTGCAGTGGCTGTGGAATGCTGCTTCCATGGTGATAAACATCAGTCGATTCTTTAACTACCAGTACTCCTACTCCTTCTAACACTATTTAAATATAGATGTTTTAGGTGTATGTGTGTTAATCATATTTAGTGCAGTTCTCTTGAAAAGGGCAGTGTTAACAAACTGTACTCAGGCTTTATTTAATTCTAGTGTTTGTCAAATATGGTTTGGTAAATCATTTAAACCTAAACTAGGCTATCTATTTTCTTATTTTCTACACATAAAAATAAAAAGAATCTCTGTAGTCTTCCAGATAGTTCTACCACTGCTTAAGTCTTTTTATGTAAAGTATTCTGCTCATGGTAGAATGTGCCACATTTGGTATAGAAGCTTTGAAGTTTGTAAAATTTGCCCCCAGAGCATATTAACCAAAGCAAGTGAACATCTTTTAAGGAAATGAAGCTGCAAGGATCCAGCAATCTCACTTGCTGCGAAATAAATCAGTATAATTTGACTTGATGGCAGTCAGCTTTTACTTTGTTTCACACCTTCCTGATCTATTTTCAAATTATATGGTATCTGTTTTCGGCCTAGATTTTACTGAAATACCATCTTGGTGCTGTATTGGTCTATGTTCTTCATTGTCCATGAAGATACTGCTCTCTCATGTGATAGCTGCTCCTAGAGGTGCAGTAATTAATTCTGATGGCAAATTGGAATAATAAAGCACTGATGTAATAAATTGAAGTATTAATGTAAAGACTATTGGCCACAATAAATTATGCTAGTGTAGTGAAATTATTGTTGCAGTATAGTGTTAGAATTTGGAGGGGAAAAAACCTCCCACTGAAATATGTTTTCTGGAACACATCTTCAAACAATGTCAGTTTTCCATAATTTTAGGCATAAAATAGGCTCAGGAATAGTTGTCATTCAGAATGAATCTAGTGATTCAAGATTTCTGCATCTTGTCAGTGGACAGAGAGGGGCTCTGCTGTGAATGACCTATGACTTGCCCATTGTTTGAGTGAAAGAATGAGGCATGTAATGGGTGCTGGCAGTACTCCTACAAGCTTATGAGTTGATTTCACAGATTTGCACTATATTTTATTTTAGTTTATTTTAGGAAATGCTCCAGATGGTAAGATCCATTGGAGTAGAGAAACAGCAACACCCAGAAGTGCACGTGGAAAAGCATCATTATTTGTAGTGTATCTTTCTGTAGACTTGCATCTGAGGTTTCCTAACGTGCTAATATGGATATAACAATATTGAGAGGTATTTTGGCTCTGGTATTAGTTTCAAAGGGTATTTTGATATATGTATTTGTGTATATCAGTATAAATTGAGGTATCTATATTGATTTATAATCTAGTGAGTCATGTAGGAAATGTATATTGTAAGAATTTGCCAGTGCAAATGCTGAGCAGCTACTGTTTGAACAGAAGGCAGGTACGTGTACATGGAACTATACAGAATGTGGGTGAAATCTGCAACTGCACTTGGAATAACCTTTAAAAAGGCCATAATGAAAACAATAATCCATACTGCTCTCTATAATGCTGCCTTGAAGTTTCAAGCTCTCCTTATTCAGATGTTAAATCTTCTCTGAGTCAAATTCTTAGCTCTTTATCAAGTTAACACCCCATATTTCTTTTTGAAAGGCTATCTATTTAACCAAATTTGCAAGACCTCGTATGAGTATTGCAGGATAGTAGGAAGCAAGGAGCTCTGAGGAGTTGTATTATGCTGGGTGATGAATCAAGGGCCTTTTACTCAGGCTCATGCGTCAGTTTGTGTACTTAGCCTGCTCTAACAATTTAATGAAAATTCTTAAGTGAAGTGCCTTAACTCTGTCTACATTGTCTTGTCCACTTTAAAGATGAAGTGTGTAATTGCAGTTTTCTCTTATTTGGACAGCAAAATTAATGAGTGTGATTAACTTGAAACTTAATGGGATCTTCTGTGTACTTGGTTAGAGATAGATAAATGCAGCGCTATTGGCATACTTGACCAGAGAGCTCACTTAGGTATGACAGGACCTCGTTACAAATTAGGATGAACACACACAAATCAAGGTCAGTCTGGTTTATTGATTTGAGAGTACTGGGGGAAAGCTCTTGATGCTGTAGAAATAGGAAAATGGCTACAATACAGGGAATTAAAATACAGATAGTTAAGAGTTGTAGATCTTAGGACTTACTTTTGTCTCTCCAAAAAAGGAAAAGTGGCAAAGAGTTTAAACTTGGGTAACTGCCAGTCTGTCCAAGGAATGCAAACTTTGTATGCTTGTAATACCCATTAAGTATTTTTTTTTTAGTGCTTTGAATGTTAAATAAATAGTAAAATAATCAAGTGTCTCAATAGCAAAGTTTCAGCTGAATTTCATACATTTGTATTTATTATGTGCTAGATGATACTACGTCATGATGAAATGTGTATGAAATAAAATTTCAAAATATAAAAATGCTATAATTCTACCCTGATAATGTAGATAATATACTACATTTTCTACTTTATTTCACTTATGAATCATGAGATATGTTTTGCTAAAATGGAATTGGTTGATGGTGTATATTTTCAAATATCCCTATAAAATTGCATTAATATTAATTAATGCATATGAATAAAACCAGCATTACGTAATTAAAAAGTACTTGGTGGAAATGAAAAAGCACCAGAGGGTGCTGATGGTGGGAATTGAAACAGCATTCATACAAAGAAAATTGCAAGAGAGTCAGTGGTGAATTGCTGCAAGTGTGTAAGGCTGTGTCTTGGGGGAGGTGGGTAAAGAGTCAGTGTCCCTTTTTTGGCTGAAGTTTGGTAAGCTGGAAATGAGGTACACTTTCACATAGCCCATAGGGGGTGGCATTCACATCTGCAGAATGCTGTAAATGCAAGAAACTAAAACAGAGAGAGAAAACATTTAGACAAAAATCACTGAAAAAACAGTGCCTGGAAAATTTTTGTCATAGTTAATTATGATGGTGCCATTTCTGGCTCACACACACACCTGAGCAGTTCTGCCATGTGCTGGACTTGCTATATCCTCCTTCCAGGACCCTCTTACTGTCATCTCCAGAACTAGTATATACAGCTAGAATGACCTTTGATTTTATTCCATGTAACTATACCTTTTAAACTTTTAAGGGTGGTGTAGTAGTGAATGAAATTAAACCAACAGAATATGTGAAATTGTTGGTTTCATATGGAAGAACTCTGCATCTTGTAATGGCTCCCTAGTCTGCTTTTTTTTTGAAATTTCAGGATAAGATTAGGTCTTTTAAACAGATAAGGAAACTATTGATGATTTCATAGGATGAATGTGATATAGAAAAGACTGTATCAGAACAGGAAACTGAAGAACATTAGAAATGAAGTTTTTGCCCTGTTCTTTTTTAATCAGCTCTGAAATACTGTTACCATGTAAGTGGAGGTATAAACCTATGTATTTTAATAATCTGACTTAACTGCTAAAAGGCAAATGTCTGTGTAGACCTGAAAGCTAAACAGGAAAATTGCTCTGTAATGACAAAATAAGGTAGAACTTAGTGTTAGCTGAAAATTCCTCTAAGCCCCAATTTATGTTTCCGAGAAGTATGGAAAATGCTGTATTTAAAAAAGATACATACTAGAAATACATGGAACCCATCCAAGTGGAGAAAAAAATCCATTATAAAAATGAGGCTGCCTAATTTTAATAAATGCAAGGAATTATTGGAGGTCATTATAATGATGTCTTGTCATCCTTTAAGAGGAGAAGAGTATGGCTGCTATAGGCCTTGATGGAAAGGTGATGTTCCATCCATTCTGTTTGCAAAAAAGTCCAATGATGTATTAAAAGATGGAGCAAGATGGAGTGAAGAAAGCTGAGAGAGGAGCTCTCTCTGCAGCCACTGACAGTAACGATTGTGTCTCATTTGGCCTTTATCCTTTTTCTGCAAGCCATTATTTCTAAAGCTCTGTAGTGGTTTCCCATCCCTCTGGCCAGCTTGTTGTTGAACCAGCACTCACTGAGAGCTTGTGTACTCCTCCCTGTTTGCTCACCAGTGATACCACTTAAAAATAGCTGTGCTTCTGTGCTTCCCCTCGTGCTGGGACAGCTTGTAGTGTTGGCAAGTTCTTCTGCTTTAGCTAATGTAAGTGAAATAGGCTGTTTTGTGTTTTATGTTATGCACTATAACGTAAAACATAATGTGTTTTATGTAATACCACTTCCATTACTTATGATTCCTTAAAATTGCCTTAAGCTTAGTCTTGCATTTGCAGTCTGCCACTAAAATAATACTAAGCTGGTTTTTTTTTCTTCAGAATTTACTTCAGTTGAAGAAATTAATTATTTTGAGAGTTAAGGATTTGCAAGTCTTTTAATTATTCTAGAATATCACGCACCCCTACCTTTCTTTAATGGAAGTTTTGAACCAGGATAATTTATTCTCTGTAGTGAAGGGGAGCTGATTATTGAAGAACCTTTTAAATAAGCAATTCTTGACATGTAGCTTACTTAGATATTGTTTGCATGGTCTTGAAATGCAGTTTAAATTAATAGGAGATCAATTGCTTCAATCTGTATTTCAGCAATTTTAGTTAAGTATTTTACTTGATAAAGTTAATCTCTAAGAACTGGAAGAACAGAACAGGAAATGTTGTACATGGTGAATTCTGAATTAAACAGTATTGAAACCTCCCTTCCTATAAAGAAAAAAACTGAATTTTGGCTTTTGAAGCAAGCCCTGAATTGAAACAGGTAATTGCGCAACCCCTGAGCCAACCAGGATTTGAGAATGTTGTGCTCCTGCTTGGCCTGTGGATGTTTTCTGTGTTAGCTGTGAACCTGGACAACTCAATTGGCTCTTCAGATTTGAAGGCTTCATGGCAGATTGGACCCCAAATTTTCACAGCTTGTTACCATCTCTAATTTGCTTTTAAAAATCACTGATTGGACCCAGCAGCCTCCTAGCTGTTTTTTTCCTACTGCTTCACACAGTATGGAGATAAGTACACAGAAGCTACTGGTGGACTTCGTACTGCTGTGCAAGCACTTACCATGGTTCTCTGTTGAATTTATCCAAAATTGAATTTTTCCCCCCGTGGATTTCCTGGGTATTTAACACGTCTCTTTGGAAAATGTATCTTTTAGTTGTTTGCAAGGTATTTCTCACGAAGTTACAGTTACTCTGCCTGTATAGCTTTATTTCTGCATCTGTCTTGAGTCCAAATTGTTCTTGGCCTCTTACTCTCATATTTCTACTACTGACTTGTTAAATGTTGTTTCCTTGCTATTTCCTTGCTTTATTTGCTTTCCCTTTTCATAATCAGTGTCAGTCCAAAAAGATGATATTTTAATACACAAGATGCAAAACCTGACTTTATTTTAGAGAAGTGAAATACTGTGATGCTTTTCTTGATTTGTATAGTTTTCATTTTAACATTTCTTGGTTCGAAATGAGCCACTGTATGCAGAAGTAACTTAAAGCAGGAATTTTTTTAGAAAATTGACATTTAATAATATCCAGCCTTTAAAGTAATTCTGATTATCCTTGCAGCTGCCTCTTTTCAAATTCTAGCATGATTTTACTGCTTATTCTTATTATATAGGAAATAAGTAGTTTCTATCTCACCTACTTTAAAAGCAAGGACTTCAAGCCAAGAAATAAATTTAATATTGATAGCACTTGGGATATTTTTATAGTTAAAAGTCAGTCCTAGAGACTGAGGCAAAAACAGGTTTGAGTTTGAAGTGAAAGATCAAAGACTAATATTTCAGTCTAAATCAGATGTGTTCTCAGCTATACGTTCCTGGAAAATAAGCTTTCAAAAAGCTTGTACTCTGCCTTTTGTTCAGCCTACAATCATAGTTACTTGATATATTTAGCAAAGACTGATGAATCAGTTTTCAATCCTGAAAAAAGGATTGAAAAATCCTTTTAAAAGCTGAAAGCAATCAAATTAGGTCTAGTCAGATCTGAACTGATCAGATCAAAGATATGTCTGGTCTAGTATCTCTCTCCAAACAGGTTAAAAACAGGTAACATTTTTAACACCTAGCTGTGAACTGGACAAGTAAATAGCAGAACATCTATGGCATGCTTTGATAGCATCCATCAGTTTGTGTTTTAAGACCTTCATCTCTGTTTTTGCAGTTGTGACTTACACAGTGCTTACCTGAGAGAGAGGAACTCCCTAATGTGCTTTGATTCTTCGTTATGTAATTCCCTAGAATATTTGATCATTTTTCAGTAGACACCATATCTGTGGTTTTCAGCCAAAAGACTGGGTTTAGTTCTTCTCCAATAAGATGCTATCCACAGAGGAATCATTTATACCTAGTGACAAATGTAGACTTAAAGTTGCAAATTTCACAGCACTTAACAAGACCTTAAAACTGTCTCATTCTGTGTTGTATTTTTCTGTTGGGTTTTTTGATGATGTATGGTTTGCTTTTGTTCATAGGCATGTATGCTGTGGTGGTAGTGCCAGATGGGCTTGTGGCTGTTTGTTTCTAGATTTATGTGGATTGTATAATGCCAATATCTTGTTCATGAGAATTCACACTGAATTCAATGGATAAAATGCAGGGGTTTGATTCATTGTCCTATTTGCCGGTTGCCATATTGAGTTCAAGTGCCTACTGTGTGATACACTGTGACTTTTTAATAATACCGAACTTCATTAGAACTGCTACTAGTTCTTTTTGTATTAATATTTGTATTATTTTCATGTAAGTAGGTAGCTAATTAAGCTGATTAATAATACATAGAAGCATATGGAATTAAATTTTGATGAGTCCCATGGAAGTGAAGGAGTAACAGCTGTTTTACGTATCTGCTAACAGTCATTAAATAAATGTGAATTATTTCATTTGCATGGAAGATTGATAGGGACAACTGCTTTTTTGTCTTGGCTCTTCAGTTAGCAGCACATGTAATTATTTTTCCAAATACTTAATTTTGCTTGTTGTTTTGTTTGGGTTTTTTTCAGGATGGATTAGATGCTTTGGTATATGACTTGGATTTTCCTGCCTTAAGAAAAAACAAGAACATTGACAACTTCTTAAACAGGTGTAAGTATTTAATGTTTAATTTACTAAATAACAGAAGTCTATAATATTAAAAAGAAAACACCTGTTCTAGCTCATTCAAATGCAGCTAGGGATTTGGGGTGCATTGAGATTTTGGGTGCCAGTTGTTTTGGATGCAAGAGTCTTGTTTATTTATTTCCCACTGAGTAGTGACAGCTGCCCATACAAATCTCATCCCCAGCAAATGAATGTCCAATCTGTTGCCCCTGGAACTGGCCTTGACTGCAGTGGCACAAAGCCTTTTAAGATAAAGTCCTGTTGTCTTTATTAGGACAACTCCCTGGATTCCCATAACTTGTTTTCTCATTTCATGTACTAAGATATCATAAGGAACAGTACAATGACAAAATGGTGAATTGTCATGAAATGGTATTAAATATTTGTTTACTAATGGACTGGAGCATGTATTTTGTAAGCTTTCGGTTTTTTTAGTATAAAAGGTCTCTTTTCATGAAAACCTTATACTGCATAGCTGATGCATTTACTTGTGTATGCAGCTGATATGTCTGCAGAATTCTCTGCATTTGCTCTGTATTTGTCCATTACCGGATTTCCTGCACATTATACTCTGTAATAACATTTTAAAGTAATAAAGTTGATTTTTAATGTAAATCATAGTTCCATAATTTTCATAATAAAAAAACAAAATGTAAGCAAACAAAAACCCAAAAAGGTATTTAAGAATCAAGTCTTTACTGATTCTGCCAAACTGACAGATTCTGAACATTGTGACAGGAACATTTGCTGATTGAAGACTTACTTCTGCCAGTAGACTAAATGGGCAAACCTTGAAATTAAACTAATATTATTAGATTTTACAGGCTTAACATCTCAATTGAATTCTATAATAAATGTTTTTGTAGTAAATATAAATTAATTTGATTAAAATAATTTTTGCCTTTGCTTTGAAATTTGTGTGGATTTTTGTTTCTGTTTCCACAGTGTTTTCTAATGGTTTGTTGGCTACAACTGTAACCTATGATGGTGAATTTATTATGTTTATTTTACATTAATCTCCTTTTGTGTGAATATATGAGTCCACTAAATCTAGTTGATGGCTCACTTGCACGAAAGCTAGTTACTGAAAGCCTAAGCTCAAATATTCTGTTTAACTTTTTACAGTTCAAACTATTGATACCATATGCTGAGTTACAGGCACATTTTGTATACTCAGTTATTTACTGAGAAGGTGTGGTGAAACTCCTGGAGAAAAGAGAAGTATTAGGCAAAGGAAATACTCATTGCAACAGATAATTTGAATGTAATTTTTATGAGTAGTGAAATCATTAGTGAGTCTCAAAAAGCTTCACTTCTGCAATTGAGGCCAAGTGAAAGAAAACTTTTATGTTTACAGCCTGATAATGAATATCTTTTAGGTATAAATGATATACTGTGTAAGATGTGACCTGAATTAATCTTAAGGTGGAGAACAGAAACATTAGTTCTCTTCAAGCTGCTTTTAGAACGTTAACTTGCAGTGTTTGCTGAAATGTGAAAGCAATCTGTGGATGTGAGAGTAGTGGCCTTAGAAGGAACAGTGAAGTCTAGTTTGCCTTGAATTCCTATTTTAAAAAAAAAAAGGCATTTCCATGTTTATTTTATTTCATTAGGAGACTGTTTAAAATACCTTTTTTGCAGTGTTAGCTGCCCAGTTTGTACCATTATTGCAGAAATGTAAAATAAATTTCTAGATGGCAAATAAAATGGGAGTTTACTTCCTTTATTTTATTTTGTTTGCCCTATGAACCACTCCTTATTCCCTCTTTACTTCTCTCTAATTTACATTGCTTATTTGTGGAGCCTCCAAAATCTACCTCTACTGGCTGAGGTTGTGAGGATGATTTTTGCAGATGTAGAACATTATTGTTTCTCTACCATATAGAATGAAAAGAATACAGAAATGAGTATTAGAGGGTATCTGAGTGCTGCTTTGCAGTGTTGGGTCAGTTTTTTTCAAGGCAGCATCTGAGCCTATAACCAAAGTTCAGGGCAAGTTTTTTGCCATGGGAGCCACCCCAGCAGTTCATACACCCCAGCACAGGCTGACCAGGTCCTCCACTGGTCCTGGGAGATGAGGAGCTGCCTATTGAAGTGTATTGCAGCCTGATAAACCTTGTTTAACAGATCTTAGAACATGGAGGTGGAATTTCCAGCACTGTTGTTACTGTTACATACTGTCTGAAGATAACTGAGTGTTAGTATGTATCTCAAGCAGTAAAGTTCAATTTGCAACTGGTCACAAGCTTGGCTGGCAATATTTTAAAACCCTTAGTTTAGGTTGCTCTTCAGATTATTATCCTTAATTGTCCTTTGTTCATAGGCAAGGCTTGTGATTGAATACCATGTAAAGGATTCATAGTGTGTGTAGCTTTCTTTTGCACCAATGTCAGGCTTTCATTCAGAAGAGGTGAACCTCCTGTTGAGAGATTACTAGGCAGGAAGTTAATAGTAGCTAGAAAATTGCACAGAACTAAAACGTAGTAATTTTCATGACTGCAGTTTTGCTCCTCCTCTACTGTAGGCCAGTTGTCACCGTGGCAAATAAGGCAATGCATTATTTGTTGGAACTAATGAATATTTTGATCCCTGTGTGAAAGAATTTGTCAGAATTTAGAATTTTGCTTTAATTTGCTGGTAGCAGCCTGTCTTATGCTGCATTGTAAAGGGTTGCTTTACATTAGATAGTAATGCTACAGAGTATTTATTGAGACAGAACTATGTTTGTTCCTCTTGGGCTAATAAAATCTTACTGAATTTTTATTATACATAGGCTGGTTTTGGTTTAGATTATGGCCCGAGTAGGTAGAAATCTAATGATAATTTTCTGTCAATTGCCTTGCCAGTTTTTAACATGCAAACTTAAAAATATTTTATTTCTCCTCTTTGCTCTTCCCCTGTCCTTACTTCTCTCTAAACTTTGCTTTTAGGCCTAGAATATTATTTTTGAAAATAAAATATTGTTGCGTAATTTATTTTATTAGAAGCATAACTGTTTTAGTAGAACTTCCTGGCTTTTACAAATACTGAAGCATGAAGCTTTTCTACGTAGTCTCATGCCAGTGTTGACCCACATGGATTAAAATAGACTGTTTTAATCTTTTACCAAATTTGGAATTAGAATATCTGCCCACTGGGAGTTTGTAAATTATTCTAGTTTATAGAATGACAGGTTTATGTAAATAATTGCAATGATTCCCACTGCATGTTTTAAATTAAAATCTACTTTTTTTGAGTATTAAGAATCATGAAAGTGCAGAAAAGGAAAACTTTTTAAAAATATTTTTTCGAATGTCTTGTAGTGTATTTTCTTATACACTTCCCCAACTGTTGCATATTTATTCAGAAATAATGTTTTATATTGATCAGCTTGCAAGCAGGATTATGTTGGATATGAAACTTTTTGCATACCTCTTTTTTTATTTTGCAGGTAATTCTTTTTAAAGAAATTCCTAAATTAAGATCTCCTGTAATGTGATTGTACAGTAGATTTATTGCATTAGGTTATATCAGTTTTGGTTGCTTTGGTCGTGAGAATGAGGTCATGCATTCTGCAGAGAATTTTTCAGTGGGAGGGTAGGTTCTTTGAGCAGCACCTCTTCTAAAAACTGTGAAAAATTGAAATTAGACAAATGGGTTTAATGAAGTTGACTGTATATGAAATGTGAATTTTGTTCTATGTAGATAAAGACACAGTAAATAAAATGAGAGATCTGCGCATGAAAGCTGAAGATTACGAGGTGGTGAAGGTGATCGGTAGAGGAGCATTTGGGGAGGTTCAGTTGGTAAGTTAAGTTTCTATTTGTACATTTGAATCTATTCTGTAATGTGCACTTGTGCATCTATTTCTCAGTGCAGTGGTCAGAAGATGCAGTCTTAAATATTAAAGCCTTTAGCTCAGTGAAATTTTATTTCTTTATGTTTCATGGAAATGTTTTGAAAATGTCATATTTCAGTCCTGTCCAAGTGCACAAGTACTTGTTTTCCATTGGAGTCTTTCTTCTCTCTTAAAAAAAAAGGGAATGTGTATTCCTAGAATAATCTAGAAAAATAGCCTTTACCACTGTTTACACGGACACTTGAAGAAGTCTTAAGGGCTAGAAGGGTTTCTGCCAGTTCAGGGACTACACCAGATTTTTGTGGACAAAGCTCTCACAGATGAGAGATGTGTGTTGTTTGTGATAGGTTAGCAGCCAGGCTTGTTCATCCTGCTTTATTTAATTGAGTGCTGCTGGGACAAACTGGAAATACAGCAGCAAGTATACACATCTGCTAGTGAACTCTGGAAAATACTTACAGTTTTAACTTTATGGTATTTAACAACAGTAATTGACAATATTTGTCCTTTTAAAGGCACATACAGGCAGATTATGTGATTCCTGTGCCTATGGACTTCTGTGTTGAAAAGTTCTAGCAAATATTTTAGAAGTAATTCATTGTCAGATGTAATTATTTTGTGCACCTACAGTATATAATCCTTTTTGATAAAGTGAAGATTCTTTAAAAATGTGTTTAATGGTAATGTTTTCAGTGATGTTTTTCATGTGTCGATATGGCGAAGTAATGTGTTCTGTATGCTGCATTTGTCTTTGCAGGTAAGGCATAAATCCTCAAGGAGAGTGTATGCTATGAAACTGCTGAGCAAATTTGAGATGATAAAAAGATCAGATTCTGCATTCTTCTGGGAAGAAAGGGATATTATGGCTTTTGCTAATAGTCCCTGGGTTGTTCAGGTAAAGTGATACTACTTGTAAAGTATTTGTGTTATAGAATAGTTCGGTTGCAGCGCCACATAATTTGGAATTACACGTTTTGAAGTCTCTTTTTTGTTTTTTTGTTCTGCTAGGGAATGCATGACTAACATTGGGAGTATTGTACAAAAGAGCAGATATCACACTTGCTTCAAAGTGTATTTTGTCACAACATTTACAAGATGAACTATTATGTGTATTACTAAAACTCTGCCAGATATAAATTGGTGCATCTGCACTGTAGTAGTTATTTGAGTCATCCAGCATGCCAGAAAGACGCACTAAGACCCAGCTTCTGTATATTCTGATTTTTTTTGTGTGTACCTTTGCAAATTGTGCCTGCTCTGGTTATTTTTTCTTCACTTCGGTGTTCTCACTGACAGATTTTTGGGAGGCACTGCTGCCTTTGAAGCTCTAAGGAGCGTTGTGTGTGCACATGTCAGCTTGTTAATTTAAACTGTTCCTACCCTTAAGCATATAAATTCTTCTGTTAGGTTGGAATTACGCAAACTCATTCAAGATTTACCCAAGTCAAATGGATAATTGCATTACTATCTGTCTGGGTATGATTGTTCAGAAGAAAACTTTGAAATTTCTTAAAATTTTTAGTAAAGAAAAGTCTGCTTGCACTACTCATGTTGAAAAGAGAGCTGACAACTTTAAGGGAAATACTTTTATTGTTTAAAGTTTAGGCTCAGTTTCTATATAATAAATAAATGTTAACAATAGAAAAATAAACATTTCCTGATAATACAAATAGAATCAGGCAGATGTTTGCAATACAGTAGTTCCTTGTTTGCGTTTGTGTCAACTGGCGTCCCAGTGAGAAAAGAAATGCTTTGTATTCTTAGTGTAATGAGCATTCTTTGAAATGATCTCAAAATTTATCGCACCAAATTCACTAATCTTAATTTGTAACCATCACTCTACTTCATCCAACATAATATAAAGGGATGGAAGACCTGGGTGCAATTTGCTCTAGATGTTAATTTCTTTCTAGGTGGTCTGCAGAATTGCTGCAATAATTGTAGTAATTCTCTTACTTTGGACATCAGTTTGCACAGAAATGCCTTTGATTTGCCAGCAAGCAAAATATTCAAGATAACTGGAACATTAGGTGGCTAATATTTTGTTTTTGCTTTTTACAGTTATTTTACGCATTCCAAGATGACCGTTACCTTTACATGGTGATGGAATACATGCCTGGTGGGGATCTTGTAAATTTAATGAGTAACTACGATGTTCCAGAGAAATGGGCAAGATTTTATACTGCTGAAGTTGTACTTGCATTAGATGCAATTCATTCAATGGGTTTTATACACAGGTGAGGAAAAAAAAAGATGTTATATAGGGTTGTTTTTTTTCTGGTGCTTCCAGAATTGCTACTTCAGTTTAGGCAGTTTTACAATTAAAGATATTACTTCTTTGTTTTATTCCATAATTATTCCATCTTGCAAATTCAAAAGTTGTTGCCATTAGAAACTGTAAGTCTGAGGTTATATTGTCAAAGTAAAGGTTTTCAGTGGGCTGATGTTCCTCATTTTGGGGAGCAATAAAATTGACCCACTTTACCAAGAGATCACAAGAACAAAAACGGTATGAGCATGTTGGCCACAAAATGGTTCTTTTCTTTTGATTAGAAAAAGCTGTTTAGGGAATTTGATCACAGTAGTATTCACTGCTAGGAATTAATTCTTTGCTAGGCATTTGAAGCCTCAGTGACCCATTAAACAAGAATCTGTGAACAATGTGAGGAAAATATCCCAGCCATATGTTTTCTTGTGAGGGGCAAGATGGAAAATTGAGAGGCAGAGCAAAGGGACTTGGATTAGTTTCATATTATGGATTTGCCCTAAAGTGAAACATAGTCACTTCTCAGATAGATTGAGAAGTTTTCTTTTTGATATTTGAACTTGTATCTGTTGCTGTCTTTTAATTGTATTAACTAGGAACAGAAGAATAATTTTTTCAACAGAAGATAGAGGAAGAATTTGAGTAGTGTGTATACACTATAGTATATACACTTTCAATTTGTAATTTGGTCAAAAGATCAGTGATAACATGTAAGCTTTCGGAAAAAAGCAAACACAAAGCAAAGTAAGCCACTTTTTGCTTGAGTAGGATCTAGAGCATCATTAATTATGTAGCTATGCTGCATGTGATGGTTAAATTTTCTGGCTGAATGAACCATTTGTAGATGTATATTGCAAGCTTTAGAAAGCAGGCATTAGAAGAGGCCAGCAGCATAGTGAGGTCTTTTTCATGAAAATTTTGATTATTTTGACACCAGCAGATTTTTTGGAATTTGGAAGTTAATCTGTTGAACTCTGATGAATGTACAGGAACTTGGGAAAATAGGGGCCTACTACTTAATGGGTCAGGGAATGAGTGGCAAAGGACATGGCAGTGGCTGAGGCTGCTGCCTTCATTGGTAAGGTTTACTTTCAGGCCTCTTGGGTCCCGTGCCCTGTGACAGAGCTTGGCAGAGGAAAGCATTGCTCTGGCAGAGGAAGTTCATGCTGAGTCCCAGTAGTGCAAACTGGATATGCACATGTCCAAGGCACGAGGTGGGACGTGCCATGGCTGGTGAGGGAGCTGCCAAGTAGCCTTGTGGTACTGCTCTCTTGGGAGGTGTGTGGGAATTAGGAGATTCCTAATGACTGGAAGGAAACCAATGGCACACCTGTCTTGCCCCAAGAAGGGCAAGGAAGAGAGAGCCACAGGAGGAAGGCTAGCCAGCCTAAAGGTGGTCGGATTAAATTGTCAGGAAAACATTTCCAAGCATGTGGATGGGGAGGTGATTGTGAACAGCCTGCATGGATTTATGAAGAGTAGTGCATGCCTTCCCAAACCAGTGACGTTGTGTGTTGAGATGATGGGCTTCACTGTGAGGCAGAGGATGTTTGTCTTGCCTTTATTGAGGTTGTAGAATGTACAGTTTGAATGGGTAGAACTAGATACTCTTTGAGTGGATTGTGCTGTCCAGCAACAGTCAGTTACCAGAGCTTCCCCAGAGGTTTGATGCCAGGATCAGCACTGTCTCTGTTCACATCATGAGCAGTATTCAGGCAAGACAGAAAGCATCAGTCACCAGCTGCCAGCAGGACTTCATAAAAAGGGTGGACCAGGCTTGAAGTTGCATGGCGAGAAGATGAAAGGCAATCACAAGTTGCAGCAAGGGAATATTCATTGAGAGTTGTTTTTTCCACTATGAGGGAGGTCAAACGGAACAAGGGAAAGGTTATGGAATCTCCATCCTTAAAAAAAAAGAAAGAAAACTCGCCTGGATTTGACCCTGGGTAACCTAATGTAACTTTGAAGTTGAATCTGACTTTATTGCTATACTTTGATCAGGCAGCTAACTGAGAGTTTTACAAAAATCCCTCCCAACCAAAATTATTCTTTGAGTGTACTGTACATTTGCACTACATTTCATCTGACAGTTATGGCCAGAGTTCTCCTTTAAGGTCTCCAAAATATACTTTCTCCTGAAATTGGTGTTATGCTACATTACTAATTGTTTCTTACTGCTATTCTGCTTCAGTATATTCAATAACACCAACATGCTGCACTTTAACAGTTACTTCATGAAAACCTCTGTAGTGAAAGTACTTGGTGGAGAAGGGTATAAGTTAATATTCCTCTTGAGTCATGGGAAAGTGTTTGTTCACAATAATAGAATTTTGAAAATGACATCCAGTTGTTCTCTTGAAATAGAAGTGGTTCAGAAGAAGCTGTTTTTTCAGTCCTTGTTTGACATAACCAGTGAGTGTTTTTTAGGAACTTGAGGTTCAAGATTAGTGTCCAGATCAATTAAATTTGATGACTTAAGGCTGTACTCTCATGTTTTCCACTTTTTAAAAACATTGTAGTTGAGCAGTCTGTGTTGATCGTGACACTTAGAGAAAACAGAAAAAAATTGAGGCAGTAGTGGTGCTTTAGTGTTGCTGGTTTTCCATGTAATGTTGCATCTGAGAAGCAGTTGACTTCCATAGTTTTTGTAAGTTAAGTTGGTTAAATTGATTTTTTTACTTTTTAAAATATATGATTTTCTTCTTTCAGAGATGTGAAGCCTGATAATATGCTGCTAGATAAAGCTGGTCATTTAAAGTTAGCAGATTTTGGTACTTGTATGAAGATGAACAAGGTAAACAAATGTTTGGAATTTCACTTTTCTGTTTGTGAAAGGAAAACATACTTAAAAGTGGAAAGAAAATATTCTGACAAGTTTTAAGCTAGATGAGAAGAGTCTAAGGTTCCTCTCTGTTCCCTTACTGTTCTTCAGGGTGTAGGGAAAGGAACTAGATGATCTTTAAGTTCCCTTCAAATCCAAATCATTCTGTGATTCATGCATCTTATTCAGTGACAATGTAAACTGCAGAAATGGTTCTTCAAGTGCTGTTTTCTAAAGAAACTTGCTGAACTCAGGCCTTTGATTATCTCTAGATGCTCAGGGTTATTTCTTTAAGTCTTCTAATATGAAAAGTTAATGTAAAGAAATGAGATTATTTTTACGTAGTCTGCTAGAAATGAAACAGCCAAAACTGATGTGCCAGTTGCTGAATACAAGTTGTACTTATTAGCCATTGCTGGCATAGCATGAGGACAAATATGAAGGGAACAGGTATCATAGAATATTTATTTTTAAAAATGTTTTCTGAGGTCATTAAACAAAACATGTTTTGCAGCAGTATTCAAGCGCTGTGTGGCACTGGTTTGTGTCAGCCTGTGCTGCATATATCTGAGGAAAACATATTGTGGAAATATAAAATACGTGGTACTTAGTAGAGTTTTGTAATATGTACAATATGTTCTCATCATGTTCCAGGAGATTTGAATAAATTACTGTACTGAACTGCTGAATAAAAGGCACCAATGAAAACCAAGTGCAGTTTATGTACAAGTTCTAGTAGTCTTGAGCCTCATCTTGGCTCCTCTAGTCTTTTGAAAGAGAAAGGTTACTCTCTAGAAAAAAGCTGTCAGCATAGGAGCTTAATTTAGTATTTACAGCATATGCAACACTAGATTAATATTTTTATTTGCTTAGTTTTATATTTTTTATGCAAATTTTTCTATGGATCCATTTCTAGGAATTGCATAGTATTATATCAGAAGTGCCTGAATGGCACTGGACAAGGGTGGGTGGCTGTGGCTTCAGCATTCTGGATGTCAGCTCCAATGTGATTGATCTCAGTCTTGCCAGCCCTTTCTCAGGGGTGTGAGGAACATCAAATGTTCTTCTCACTTGTTACCTGTTCTGAAGTCTCTCTACATAGATTTTCAAAACCTTATCTACCTTTAGTCTTCCTGGCATTCATATATTGGGTCACAGGCCAAAATCTTGCAGTTCAGCTGTTCCTGTTATCAAAATCTCCAGTGTTGACCCATTTGTGCTAACAGAGGAGCTCTCACTGTTTACAGTACATCCTGTCAGCAAATGACATTTTTACTGGCATGAGTGGCTGTGTGGTGTGTGCAGGGCCTCGATGCAGTTCTGATTACTTCTTGGATGCTAATGGAGGTTTTTTAAGTAACTTCCATTGTGTTTGACAAACCTAGTGCTTTGTTCTGACTTTAGCAGCTTAGACTTTAAAAATACTAAAAAATCCATTCTAAAAGGAACATTTGTTGACAAAATTTAATGTGGGTCTGTTGCTGTTGCTTAGGCTGCATAAACTCATAGAACTTACTGGCAATTTTGGATATTATGTTTGAGCTTGGCTGTTTTCCTGGTCTTTGTAGGAAGGAATGGTACGATGTGACACGGCTGTGGGAACACCAGACTACATCTCTCCTGAAGTATTGAAGTCCCAGGGAGGGGATGGTTACTATGGGCGGGAATGTGACTGGTGGTCAGTTGGAGTCTTCTTGTATGAGATGCTTGTAGGTGAGTAGTAGGTCCTCAGAATTGACTGCACTACTACCTAGACTCCCATGTTAAAATCACTCTCAGTTTAAACATTATTGCTCCTCTGGCATGAGCTGTGGTTTACAAATCTTGGCATTTACACAATATATTTTAGAAAAATTCTGGTAGCGTTCTCGAACATCTGTCCTTGCTTCTTGTTCACTTGGTTGCATACATTGTTGTATGTGCAATTCAAATATTGCAAATCAAATCTACAATAATTTGATCTGCTTTTTAATGTTTGTGGTTCTGCTTTTTCAGGTGATACACCTTTTTATGCAGATTCTTTGGTTGGAACGTACAGTAAGATTATGAACCATAAGAACTCCCTTACGTTCCCTGATGACAGTGACATTTCTAAAGAGGCAAAAAACCTCATTTGTGCCTTTTTAACTGATAGGTAAGATGTATGTTTTATTCATAATGAAAGTAAGCCTTCATTAAGAGTATTTCTTGTCATGTTGAAAAAAAGTGTATTATTTTTGTATGCATTTTTAAACTGCTTAAGAGAAGTAAAATTCTTATTGCCTGGGCATGAGTGCAATTTAACAATTTGGCAAGTGCCTGAGCTGTCCATGATGGTGAAAACCAAAGCAGCAGAGCTTCTTATAGACAAAAGTTAAAACCAGACAGTGTTCTGAAATGTAGCTGCTGTGCTCATATGGAGAGCTTCTTACCAAAACTTTTGAGTTTTGTCTATGTTTTATTGTAGCTTGAGAGATGTTATATTGTCTTAGTTGTTAGATTATGCTTTGAAATGAGTCTTTGCTTCAGAATAATTTATGGAATCTCACATATTTAACCAAAATACTTTTTAACAGGGAAGTGAGGCTAGGACGAAATGGCGTAGAAGAAATTAAACGGCACCTTTTCTTCAAAAATGATCAGTGGGCTTGGGAAACACTCAGAGACAGTAAGTATAGTGCTTTTCTCAGAAATGGTGGTCTGGCTTACTTATGTGTCATATTAGCAAAAGAACCGGTGTATTTTGTTTAAAGGAGTTTAAAGTTTCATTTACTCTGTACCAAGCAAAAATTTCTTAGTGACCTGAGTAATATACTGATTATTATAATATTGTTTTGCTTTTTTTTCTAGCTGTAGCACCAGTTGTGCCTGACTTAAGTAGTGATATTGACACTAGTAATTTTGATGATCTGGAAGAAGACAAAGGAGAGGAAGAAACATTTCCCATACCAAAAGCATTTGTGGGAAACCAGCTTCCTTTTGTAGGATTTACGTACTACAGCAATCGTCGGTACGTATGCAGAAAACAAATTAATGGAGGGTTCTTTTGTTGGCACTGTTTCTCACTCTTGCCAACCAGTATTTACATTTAAGTCTATTCAGATACTTATTAATCATTCAGAATATTAAAAATTATACTCTTTTAATACTTTAGCAATAATAACCAGTACTGCTAGGCATCATTACTTTAAAATATCGCATTTTATTATTGAGTGTCCTGTTCTGCTTTGAGAAGATTTTATAGGGATGCTGCAGAAGTTAAGCAAGAAAAATCCACTGTTGCCACTACTAGGCAGAGCTGCCTGCAGAGCACTGAATTACGTGTAGAGTCCTGAATCAGGGTTTCAAAGTCCATTTCTTTTTCTGCATTTTACTGTCCCTGAGCACTATATGAAGTTTCCATACTTTACATCAGTGGTTTAGTGTGTGGTAAATTAAACCTTGGCTTACTAGAAATATTTCCTACTTGCCTGCTTTATGCTTCATAATTTTTCTTTTTTTTAAGTACACATCTACTGACAGAGTGAGATCGTGATGCTTTATGGTTTTCAGTATTGCTTAAAAGACTTTTAAATTACGTTACTTAAAACTGGATTAATTCATGCTTTCAGCAGTCATTGTTATTGTAGGCCCTATGGATAGCTATAAATATATTCAAAAATCTCAAAACTTTTTAATACTTGGAAAGCTGCTTTTAATTGTGGTGTCAGTCGGGCTTAAAATGGGCTAAAACTTCTAGTAGAACTGTCAGAGAGAGACTGTTTTAATAGTATTTCTGGATAGGAAAATCTTAAAGGAAATAAATCTGGTTTTTGTCCTTGCGTAGAAGAGGAAACACTTTCCTAAGCCTGTGGTGAAATTCTTTCCATCTCTGCAAAGAGTTGGATTTGTTGTTACTTTTTGCCATGGTAAGGCATAGAAGGACTTGCAGGCTTTCCATACACTTTGGGTGAGTTCAGCAGTTCAAGAGTTTCACCTACTGTTCTCACTTCAGTCTTGAATTTTTGCTTTGCAGGAATATTTTGGAATATGTTGGCAAGAAGTAGCATATTAGGAGTTAATAACAGAATTTCTTCCTTCTCCATCATTCTCTTTCGGGGACAGTATCAGGAATTTAGAGAACTGTATTCTTGCTGTCAGTGAAGAGCTCTGCTGCTCCCTACTACCATCATAACTTTGTAGGATTACTAAAACTATAATTGAAAAAATACAGTTCAATTAAATTTTGTCCTTTAATATTCTGCTGGTGCGATTTTCTTGCAAAATCTGAAATAACTATTAATGCTTGCTAAAACGGTAACCCTAACTGTTATTTTCTTTTTGTACTGAAAATAGTGCAAACATTAAAAGAAAAATCTGTATCTGGACATTTTAACATAGATGTTGGAATACCAGCTGAGAACACTTTGTAGCCCTATCTGGCTTGTGAGTTCTCTTCTAGAGTTGATGGAGCTGGTGCTGTGCCTAAGTAGCACATTTTCACTGCTCAACAGCCCTGGTGTGTAAAATATGGTGGCTTCTTGTACTCCAAACAGCAAGCTTGTTTCTATAGGAAACTGTTTCATTTCAACTTTGTCCTCTGGTTGTCTGAAAGCTGGCTTGTTGTTTAATTTGACCCTGTTTTGGAAATGCCTTTGATTTTCCCTCCTTTAGGATCTTTTGGAGAGGTTTTTTTCTATCTGAAAATATCCACGTGAAACACCCGCTTTCTCTGTTCATTTGTTGGAGAGTTATTCCTCACATAATCTTTTGCACTTAATAGATGCTTTATGTCTCTTTAGATCAGTTATCAGGCCAAGAATATCAAGGAATTTGAAAATAGTAATTAGTATTTATTTACCTGACTCTTCAGAATCATCACAACTAGAAATTTATGGTATTTTTAGAAAACGTTTACGCAAAATAAGAACACTGACTTCAGGGCAAACTTTTTGTGTGTGGAACTCTTAGTAACTTTGTTGAAAGTTACACAATCTCTGCAGACTTTGCTTCATTACTGCTACTTGCTGCATAAGTGCCTGAGTAAATATTTATGGGATGGAAGCCAATGAGAGTGTTGTAACCAGGGAAAGCAAAGATTTTTTTTTTTTTGGTTATTAAAAAAAAGAAAAGTGGTTGTTTTAGTGTTTGGCAGAATTCCTTTTTTTTTTGGAGGTCTTTTATTGCAGCTTTCTATTTTGACCTTTACAATAAATTGCATTTTTCAATTAATTGTGCTTAAATCTGATTATGTTACTAGTTGATTATCCACATTTTGGAGCAGTAAATCCGGGGGCTGTATTTCAGGATGTCTGTATTATCTTAGGTTTTTTTCATAATCTTGCCTTTAAACAGTTCTTCATACATAACTTTAAAAATATTTTTGCAGGTATTTAGGTGTCCCTGCAGAAAATTCCAATGATAACAGAACAGGCTCCAGTGTGGACAAAAGTGTGGTATGTCTTCATCTTTACTATATCCTAGTAAAGACTCTACTGCCTATATAGGCATAAACTGCTTGAGTTAGAAATGTCTCAAATTATCTTATCTTGGAATATGAGAAGTCAATGCATAATTTTGAACTCTTCAGTATGGCCTCCCTAATAAAGTTATTGGAAAAGCAGAATATCACTTCTTAATATAACATTGATTTTCCTGAATTGAATAAAATAGCCAAAGCATTTTGTGGAAAAGGATTCCGTTTTTATCTTTAGAAATATCGAAGTGCTTGTGCAGTGTTTTTAGAGTGCCTTATTGATCCTGGGTAGCCTTGTGGCAGGCATGGAGTCTGGATTTGCAGTGAACTCAGTGGGAGGTGGAAGGCAGTGTACCAAGCTTGGGCATTCTGCCCCTTGACAAGCCTTCCCCAAACTGCTGGGAGTTGGGGCACTGGGGATCTTCATTTGTAGAGCAGTTCACCTAGCAAGAAGTGGTCAGGAATTTGTTCAGTAACTTATTCCCAAGCATCTTGGCAGTCAGGTTTCCAGGAAGATATGGTAAGGTGTTTGAGACTTGGTTGAATGCTTGGATTCTGTGTAAATTCTGATATAAATCAAGCTGTTCCCTGAGAATGGTTTGAAATTCTACAAATTACGTTCTTTCCAGAAGAAAACATGGTCAAAAATTTGATAATTAACTATAAAAGAAATCTTGGCTTTGACTACGATTTACTTCGTTGGCATTTTGTTTTGTTTTCTGTTGAGAGTAGAAAAGATACTGATCTGTGTTCCCTTTTCTCTTAAACTGGCAATAAAAAGGTTTAATGACACATGGCACTACTCAGAGAAAATTTGTACAGGGCAGGATAGCTGATTATGTCCATTTTTGGGCAACTGAATTTAATCATTGAGATGTCTTGATTATTTATGTATATTGATGTATTTTGTTTTCCCCATAAGCATTTGACAGTTGATACAGTACAATTTAAAAACAAAGCCAGACTTTCAAATATTTGAAAGTACTTAAAACTGTGTGCTGGCTTTTGGTTGACTTTGAAGAGAATCACTGAATGGACTTGGTGTACTCAGTGGAATAGCACTCACTGTGTAGTTAAAAGACATTTCTTCAATAGTCCTGTCCATATTTTCAGACATATTCAATTGTCTTGATTTTAGCAGTTTGGGGAGGTGAAGGTCTGGAAGAATTTGAGTGACACAGGAAGGTTTAAACCAATGCTAACTTTTTACTACAAGGTATTTTACTCCAAAGTTCTTTCTCAGCTGTTTTTCTTTAATTACATGCTGCGATGAAAATGGTAATGTTTACGCATGATTAGCAAATTAATTAGTTCTGAAAATATAACACAAGATGTTACCTGATCTCTCTACATCTTGAAGTACTAAATGTCTTTTGGAAGAGATATGAGTGCCACAAATTTCCAAGAAATTGTTTTGCAAGTGTGTAAAACTTAATAGAATTAGGCCATGATGTTGCGGAAAAATGGAATTCGATGTCCTTTTACTGAATATCAAACCTTTTTGAAGATCTAATTGCTTACTTTGGTTTAGTGCTGTCAGAATCACCTGTAAACAGTTTAGATTTTACGAAAAAGGAGATTAACAGATTCTTTTGCACTGGATCTTCATTGCTCAGGGTATACAACCAGACTCACTATGCTGTAGAGATTAAGAAAAAAGAAAAAGTATGACTGTTCCAGAGGGATTTTTCTTGACTTCTCTGTTGCAAGACAGGCTTTTCTGTATCCTTTCCTCCCTGCTTCCTACTCAAAATGGAAACTGAGAACAAACTAAAATTTAGAGGAGTGCTTTTCTACTGAGTTAATTGTAACTCAGGATTTTCTTGAGCTATTCTTTAGTCTGTTGATGGCAGATTGTGCAGAGCTTTGTCCGGAAGCCTGTTGTCTCTACTGATATAATTAGACTGCTCAGCAAGCTCAGATGGGTCCCCTGGGGTCCAGGCTGATGTGAGAACATGCAGAGACAGAGAGACTCAAGAGGATGCGATAGCAGCCCGAGCTAATAGGAGTCAGTACAGAAATGCCTCAGTTGCCAGATGGCTTTTTAGACCTGTTTCTCATCTATCCCATGTAGTTCCTCTGTGCACCCTGTCTGGGAGGTCTATAACTTGAGTAGAAAGAAATGCAAGAGCAATTACATTGAAACTTCATTGTCCTCTGTTTTGGGACATTTGCTGTAGTCTTTACTTACTAAAGTGAGAGCCTTTAAATAGACTTACTTCCTGCTGTATTTCTCAGTGGTTCATACCAAGGAGATGATTGTGTTGTGTGCTGGTCCTTCCTTTTTCCTCGAAGTTTAGATGTAGAGGCCATCCCTAGTTTTGAAATACAGGCATTGTCTGATCTCCACATAGTGTTATGTTCTATGTCACACCAGTAATTTGTTTTCCAGAGCTGCTCTGTTAAGTGCTGAAATGTCTAATTTTGGAAGTTTTTTGTGATTGTGGAGTTAAAACAGGAAATAAGAAAGCAAAGCATCAGAACCACTTGAACATGTTGCTTTGAAGAGAGTCTGCATTAGGAGTGTAGTGCTTCTCTGTGCCGTTCCAAGAGCGTTGAGGGAAATGTGGAAAAAATTAAATAGACTGAAATCCTTACAATATCAGTGGAAAGGTTTATAATGAATCAACACGAGGTTGACTTGATGAGCTCCCTCAAAGCTGACACCATCATGTTAACTGAGGATTTTGATGCTGGAATGGGATTATTGTACCTAGATATTCAGTGGAAAGTAGATATTTTGAGACTATAGGAAAAGAATGAATTTCTGAGTTTATCCTGCTGGCAAATAGTACATGCTATGCAGTAGTGCTGTGTTAACATCTGAAGTTTATTACTATCTTTCAAATCTTGGTACAGTTCCAACTGTAGAAATGATCTCTGACTAAAGAGATTGTAAGACCACTTTCTCCCCGTTGCCAATAATTGGCAGGCCTGGTTCTGCTTCCTGAACTTGTTGGGAGCTTGAAGATGCATTGCAAAATACACATGGTGGTCCATCCTAGAAGAAATTTTGAGACTAACTAAAGTGCTTTCTTATATCTTTGCAGTAAGGTCTTTAGTCAGATTCTGAAGATAGATAAAATAAGGAGGATTTGATTTAGCTTAGCCCTGTGAATTTTGAAGATAACCCTCAAATTTCATATGCATGCAAATGAAAAAACTGTGTTATTTCTTGTAATTAAATTCCAGGGAGGGGCAGGGAGGGAGGGACACACATCACATTTTAGTAAGGTAAAATGTCTTATTTTGGTAAAGAAAGTAAGCTGTGATACAATGTAAGCAGAACTGAATATTAAATACTTTTAAAAATGTCTAAATTTAATGCATTTTTTTTCATGTACCAATATATACTTAAAGCTGGAAAATATGCAAAAGATGATCTATGATTTAGAAGAACAGCTACATAATGAAATGCAGATGAAAGATGAAATGGAGCAAAAATGCAGGTGAGACTTTGAACTTCAATTGTTTATCTAATTTAAATATATCTTACACTTCAGTTCTGTGTTACTACTTTAGGGATTACCAGGATAACATTAAGAATGCACTGTAGTTCTGCAAGGGAGTTCCAGGCACAGGTTTAAGTAATTCTAAAATGTTTTTGAGTATAGTGTAAAGAAAATTTTTTTTCATGGACACCCATGTAACACGTGGTCATTCTGGACACTTAAGTGTTTGAGTTTACCTGATATCTCTGCATTCAGATTTTTTATTGGACTGAGGTACACTGATTTCTTAAAAAAAAGCGAGATTCTGCATATGTGGCATATTTTGGATTATTAAAATTAATTAGCTGTTTTCTAAATACAGGGTGCTTGCTGGAAAACCACTTTTTTTTCTATGACTGACATGTAAGAACAACTATTTGCTTTCTAAAATCCTATTTCTACCATGTTGAAGAAGCAGCTATGTGAGAATTTACATTTTTCTTGCAGCTACACTTACGAAAAAACATTAGAGATGCTTCTTTTCTGATAATCAGACATTTTTACTCAGTCATGCAAACTAAATTCCCCTTCATTTAGCTGCTCCTTTTGAAGTCTTTTCCTGAAGGATTAAATCATACCAGGAGGCAGCACTAGGCATAGGTTACAGGAAGAATTTAGACCTGTGAATTAGAGCCATAGTGTGTAGCTGTACAAGCTCCTTAAGTATAAATTGGTAACTGAAATGGTCTGGTGGGAATTTAGGCTGTGTGACACTGTTGCTTACTTAAACACAAGCTCACTGTTGGCACGTTCTGATTGCTCTCCACAAGCAGGACATACATTCTTGAAGGATATTCAGTAGCTGTCTTCCTGCAGTACTACTGAAGTTGTCAGAGCACAACTTTGTCTTCTGGTATGTCATGCCATTCACTGCAGAGTTAGTAGATAGGAGATACTGCTAATTATTTTAACTGCCTCTTTTTGTACCTGCCAGGCAGCCTTGTCTGGCTCCTCTTTGTTGCCTTTTATCCTTGACGAGTGATTGCTGCCTGTCAAAAGTGCAATGGATGTGTCAGTGTTATGCCAGTTAAATGAGGTTTTGCCGCACTTTCTCTGTAGTCCAGTGTTGTAATATATTCCTTCAACACAGAGACTTCCAAATAATATTATTCATATACCTTTATCTGTAGTAGGGAGCTGTCTACTGTGGAATTAATGAACTATTTTAGGTATTTGAAAAATCACAACTAGAGGAAGTTTTAGCAGCTTACCAGGGTATTCTGATCTTAAGGATAACTTGTGTACATACACCGTTTTTTTTGTAGGTTAAGGGATAAAACGTGGCACTTGAAATTTTGCATATTTAATCTGCAACAAAGCTGAAAAATACTTTGTGTTATATTTTACAATTTATTTGCAATGATTTATGTCTTCTTCAGTTTTAAATGTTTATTATAAAATAACAGTCAAAATATAAAAGTTCATTTAGTAATAGTCACAAATAATTTCACTAGAACAACAGTATGTATAATGTATTAAATGATCTTGTTTTATTTTTAGGTCTTCAATCATAAAGCTAGACAAGATAATGAAAGAACTGGATGAAGAGGTAATTTTTTTCCTCACTGAAGCTGCCTTAATTGGGTAAAGAGTGGAGTTAGGAGTAATACTTTCATGAGTCTAAGATATTTTTTCTGTGACTAAAAATAGTTCTGTGTTCAAGTCTGAGAACAAATGATCGTGTTTTAAATCATAGCATTGGAAGATTGCATTTGTATTTGTATACATTTTCAAAAGCTTTTCTTTCTGTAAGTCATGCTGATTTCTGTCTACTCTACTAAAAATTTTACTTAGTCTTGCTCATTGCAAGTTTTCTGGAGTTTATCAAAATCAATTACTACAAAAATACAGATGATTTTCTGTTGAGTCTTTCTCTTGCTTCTTGATAATAATTTTAGTAGTTGCTTTAGGTATAATTGTACTAACAACAGTTTTTTCTGGTAATTGTATAAATTTGCCAATTAGAGGTTAAAAAGGCTGTCTTTTCTGAAAACTTTTCAAAGGAAGCCAGAAATTAATTCACTGGAAATAATGCATCAGTTTCCTTGTTTAATTAGTGGTAGAGGTACTGGTTTACTGATCATTCCTGAAAATGTAGATATAAAATACCACTTCTTTGAATTTTAGGGCAGTCAAAGAAAGAACTTGGAAACAACTGTGTCTCAGATTGAGAAGGAAAAGATGGTCTTACAACATAAAATAAATGAATACCAAAGAAAATTTGAACAGGAGAACGAAAAAAGGCGAAATGTGGAAAATGAAGGTATGCAATATTGTCCAAACATATATGCACACTGATGAGGTATATGATGTGTTTTGGGGAATACTTTAGTATCATAGTATCTTAAGTGCTATGCAGCTTTAAAGAATAGGGATCTTTTCAAATAATGCACACAGATTTTGAGTTAATTTTTATTTGAACACAGGTTTTTGTTCTTATTTTCAAATTCTGTTCTCTGCACTGTGTGTTGTTGGTCTGCAAGCACAAAATTTGACATAACAATATATGTAAGAAGCAAAAAGTCAACAAAAGACCTATTAATGAAAAAAAATTTTGAAGCATGTTTATGTAAAAAAACAAGACCAAAACCCCAAGGGTCTTTTAATATGCTGTACTAATGATGTGATTTCTCTTTAGTGTCCACACTAAAAGATCAGATGGAAGACTTGAAAAAAATCAGCCAGCATTCACAAATCTCAAATGAGAAGATAACACAGTTGCAAAAACAAGTATGCTGTTTCTTGTCTTCGTTATTTCTTAGATTTCTTAGCATTCAAATGTAGCAAAACTAGTTCCATAATCTTTGTGTTTGAGAATCTTGTCTGGTTTATCTTAACAGCTAGAAGAAGCAAATGATTTGCTGAGGACAGAATCTGACACAGCTGCAAGACTGAGAAAGGGTAACACAGAAATGAGCAAGTCATTAAGTCAGGTAGAATCACTGAACAGAGAACTTCAGGAAAGGTGCAGAGTTCTGGAAAGCACAAAACTGCAGGTGGAGAAAGATTATTACCAACTACAAGCAGCTTTAGAGTCAGAACGGAGGGACAGAAGTCATGGATCTGAAATGATTGGAGAACTACAGGGTAATTATTCTGAGTTTATACTTTACCAAAAAAAAGTTGTGATAAACCCTACTTAAGTGAAGTACAGTTTGGTAATGGGAGGAAAGCCAACCTGCAAACAAAGTGTGACTGAACAATTTCTGAAGATTGGATCTGGCTTCCTGATTGTGTTGAGCAACTCTTGGGAGGGAGAGGCAGTATCAAAATCAAAAGGTGTCAAACACTGATTGTGAGTCTGGGGCTACCCTGACTGAAAATTTGGATCCAGCAGTGCAAAAATAGGAAGCACCTGATGCAGTGCTAGAGAAGATGCAGCACTGTCTTACTGCCTAGTGCAGTAGACAAGTTGATATAACCTGCACTTACTCTTTTTTCATTTGTGAAGATGGCTTTTTTTGTTAAATTGCTTTTTTTTTCTTTTATGATGATTCTGTATTACTTTTATAAGAAAGGTGAAGAGCACAATAAGGGATGCAGATGTGGAATGCCTTTTTTCAGGATGCTTGAAACTTTCTACTATTTGTGTTGATTCTTCATACTAGAAACTATTCAGATGCATTAGTTCATGGCTGTGCCTGTGCTAATGGACCTGGACTCTTAACTTGCCATTTTGAACCATCTGGCTGCAGTATTGAGTTTCAATGAGGCACAGGCTTTTGATGAGGACTCTCCCCACTAAAAGGGAACTTGTAAGACAGACCAGGGAATGTTGTGACAGGACAAGGGACAATGGTTTTGAATTAAAAGGAGTAGATTTACATTAGCTATAGCAAGAAATTTTTTACAGTAAGGGTGGTGAGACCCTGGGACAGGTTGTCCAGAGAAACTTGTTGCCTTGTCCCTGGAGTGTTTTGGGCCAGGCTGGATGGGGCTTTGAGCAACATGGTTGAGTGAGAGGTGTCCCTGCATGTGGCAGGGAGATTGGACTAGATGGTTTTCAGATGTCCGCTCCAAAACAAGTGATTCCACTTGGTATTTTGTATAAACTCTTACGCCACACAAGGGTAGATGCTGTGGGACTGAGGAATAGTTCCTTTTCCCATGTCATAGCACTTAAAATCATAGGTTTGTTTCAATTGGAAAAGACCTCTAAGATCATTGAGTCCAACTGTTAGTGCAGAACTGCCAAATCTACCACTAAACCACATCCCCAAGTGGCACATTTACACATCTTTTGAGCACTTGTAGGGATGGTGATTCCAGCACTTCCATGGGGAGCCTGACTTGACCGTGGTTTGAGTCACATTTGGTGAATACATGTTGTGTTAGTACCCATAGATCCATTTGAGACTGACTCTGTGTAATATGCCTTATCTACACATTAGTGAAGTTAGCATCAGGAAAGGTGCTGTTCCATAGCATGGCAGAACTTGGGTTAATGAAAGAAATTTTGTATATTAGATAATGGAAGTGATGGAAGGCAGGAGCTATTTTTGTATGGTTGGTTTTTGTGCCGTGTTACTGATTATGTGCATAAAGAGTGTCTAAAAAGGTCAGTTTCCTCTACAATATACAGCTTTTGCATGCCTGAAAAAAATTGTAGTACTTGAAATGTGTTATGGACCCAGAAATCAATAAAGTTGCAAAGCCAATTATCTAAGTAAAGCAACTAATATTGAGTGGTATTAATTTTTTTGTGGCAGTTCGGATTACAACTTTACAAGAAGAGGTAAAAAACATCAAAAACAACCTTGAAAGAGTGGAAGCAGAAAGAAAACAAGCACAGGATATGCTTAATCATTCAGAAAAGGTATGGTGAAAGGATGTTGAGCCTGATCCTCTTTGTCAGCTTTTGGCTATATTTTCAAATATTATTTATTGATGTTTCCACGTCCAGTGTTATTGCTCTGAATCAGTCTTGTGTTCAGATTATTAACTGGGTACTTCTAATTTACTGTCTCATCAGGATGGTCTCACAAGTCCTCAGGTAGTTGGGCATAAAAATTGTGTTTGCCATTCACTGTGACTGATTCAAGGATGCAGTCCTACTGCCAATAGCAAGGAATTTTTTTCTGCCTGCCTAACTATGACTGCAAAGACTTGCCTCTGAAAATCTATAAACTTTTTAAAAATCAGAATTTTTTTATGCCTTTACTGGATTTTTATTTGACTGGATCGGTGCCAGGCAGGTCTTCTGATCAACTTTGGTGTGGATTTTTTTTTTGTGTCCTTCCCTCCTTCCTTTTGAATGGTAGCAGCATATTCCCCTAATATCTCTGATCCCCTCCATATGATGGAAAAACAAGAGTAAAAGGAAATCCTGCACCTTTTCTCCAGATAGACTGCAGAGTTAGCTCTGTCTAGTGAGGTCAGGTAAAGACTTGCTGTGCTGTGTGGTCTATGCAAATAAACCAGAGATAGGACAGTCTGTGAGGGAAGGGGCAAGCAATTCCAAGTTGTTGTTATGTGAAGCAGCCATTCAAAGGCAAGTCCTTGCCTCTCAAAGCGCATCTCCAGTGCTTGTTTGATGAATTACTGTTGATGCCTGGCAATCCTAGGAATGAAATAACCCCATTCCATCCAGGTAACAATAATTCAGATTCCTCTGTGCTCTAGGATGTCAGTTCATTACTTGCATGTTTCCAGTATAGGTGACTACTGATTATACAAACATAGAAGTTTCCATTTTCTTACAAATTTATAGACGGCTGGGAAAAAGTTGGTGAAATTTTTTCCAGAGCACTGAGTACAGTTTTGGTCTGTTACCATTCTTTCCTAAGTGTGGAAAATAACATTGATAATCTCTTGATAAGAGGAAGTTAATACTAAAAAAGGAAATAAAACTGTGATTCTGTCAGGTAATACAGAAATCTGCTGACGTTTCCCTTATCTTTAGGAAAAGAATAATTTAGAGATAGATTTGAACTACAAGCTGAAGTCCTTACAAGACCGGTTAGAGCAGGAAGTGAATGAGCACAAAGTGACAAAAGCGCGGTTGACTGACAAGCACCAGTCGATAGAGGAGGCCAGATCGGTTGCAATGTGTGGTAAGTGCTTCCTGGAACTTTCAGGCAAATACGTAATAAAACATCTTTTGTTTATGGTATTTTAATGCACGTTGTCTAACCATGTAGTGCTCTTGCACAAGTGTTTGATCCCTTGTCTAAAGAAAATGCACACTGAAATCTTAAAACAAATTATTTTCCCTAACATGCTGTTTCATAAAAATTGTATTGTTTCTTAATGTTTTGCATACCTTACTTCAAAGCCTTCCTTGATTTCTAAAATGCTATTGAATCTTGACATTCTGGCTAATGCTAAACAGATTTGAAAGAATGCATTATCAGGAGAGATGTCTTAGAGCATTCATTCCCATGTAACTGCATTAAAAATACCCGTGTGGTATTAAGCTTGTCTGAAGTGAGACGTTTATTTTATAGATGTATATCCATGAATCAAAGGTGTGGCTTGATCTCATGACTGAGTAGTCAGGTTTTCTCTGAGAAGGTCATCAGTACCTAAATGTGGTTTTTAGATTTAACATAAATGGTAGCAATTTTTTCCTTTGCTACCATTCATGGAAATTAAACTTTGCCTTAGTCCACAATGGTTTCTTCAAGAATCTGCTTTTTTATTTCTTTCACTAGTTATCTTTTAGTTGTCATGATAATATTCCAGTGCTTTGAATGCAGGTTGGAATGATATTTATTTTTTAGTGTTCCTTGTAATGCCAGGATCTTTTTCCTTAGTAATCAGTCCATCAAACAGCAGAAGAGCTTAGGTAGCTGAACAAAAGGATCTGAAAAATATTAGGCTATTTAAGACTGTTTTTACAAAGCATGCTTGCAGATGCTATGTACTCATTTTTATTGTTTTTCTTTCCTTAACCTTTTTTAGAAATGGAAAAAAAGATAAGGGAAGAACGGGCAGCAAGAGAAAAGGCAGAAAATCGAATAGTTCAAGCAGAAAAACAGTGTTCCATGTTGGACTTTGACCTGAAGCAATCTCAGCAGAAACTGGAGCATCTTCTTCAGCAAAAGGAGAGACTGGAAGATGAAGTAAGTAAAAGGTTCATCACTAATAATTTTCTATAAAAATCAGAAATTAAAGTTGAGCTGAGAAAACTAAATTCACTTACACTGAGCTCCTTGTATAATACACCTCTCGGTAGAAGTGAGGTTAATTGTTGGCCTAAGTAGGTTTTGGTAATTTCTGCTTGTTTCTTAACTCTTGCATGTCTTGCATATTTGAACCTCAATTCAATAGAACACTTTTTGTTTTGTGTTTTCTCTTCTGTTAAAGAAAAAGTTTGCTTGTAAATTTGACTGTGCAGTCTGATTGATGTGGATGATTTACAGATCTGAGTTGGCATTCTTTTTTCCAAAGAAATGCAATTAGAATATTGAGTGTGAAAACTAGGTACTAAGAATAATAGCTTCATCTTTACATTTTCTTTACAGGACATGAATGAAGTTTATAGCACCTTTCTTAGGGGTCATAACTCATGTAAATTAGTTTTCATGTAGCTGTTAAGCTGCATTTTTTTCTGGGGGAGAGGTTTTAAAGATCTGAAATCCCTGGAGAGGTTTGCAGACAATTTGGGTTTCTTCAATTATTGTCTTTCAGCTAAATTAAAACAAATTGGGGACTTTGAAACAAACTAAAAATGGGAAAGCTTTATCATCCTGCAGCATCATAGCCAAAAGTTCCGTAAGGGCAGCAGCTTTGTGTGAGATTATTACACTGAAATGTTTGGAAATTCAGGAATATTTTGACATATGGGACATGATGGAACATCTAGTCAGTGGTGTTTAATAAAAATAATCCACATATGAAACCTTCTCAGCTACATGCACTTAGTTATTTATCAAAGGCTCCTAAATTGAAATATTTCTCCTTTAGGTCAGGAATCTGACACTTAAGCTAGAACAAGAGACGAATAAGCGAATAATGGCACAGAATGAATTAAAGGCACAAGCTTTTGAAGCTGATAATTTGAAGGGTTCTGAGAAGCAGCTGAAACAGGAAATCAATACCTTGTTGGAAGCAAAGAGATTACTGGAATTTGAGTTGGCTCAACTTGCAAAGTAAGTAAAAACGTGAAGTAAAATGGAAAAAATTGCTTAATTATCCATGTACTATTTTGCCTGTTCCTGCAAGTGAATAAAGTTCTCTGGTGCATAGACATTTTTTCCTAAACGAAAAGTATTTTTAGCTGCATGTTATGATTCCTATGTAGCTGCATTTTATGATTTCTATGTAACCTTCAGTGTTGGAATATTTTTCTTATGAGTTATGATTCAGAACAGTTCTTGGCTCACCATTCTATGTTAAGGAACACACACACACATAAATATACACACACATATATATATGTATTCCTCTTTTATTTGAGTGACTTCTTTATGGATTAACTCCAGTGCTACTTACTAAATCATATGGACTTCTAGTACATGGGAGTCAATAGTTCCTTTTAATTGCCTGATTAATTCTCTTAATGCTTCTTAAACGGACTTAAAAATGAAGACATTTTTCATTAATTAGAGTTCTGTCATATATTCCTTCAGCTGGCTTAATGCTTCTCCATTTAGGGTACTTCTTGGCTACTAAATTACATACTGAAATGATCATAATTTTAGAATAAGAGCTGTATTAAATCAGAACTCTAGGATACAGCAAATTGTTGCTCTTTGTGAAGTAATCTGTATGCAAGTGGAAGATGTAGGATGCTGTTCTGGTTAGAAATTGTCTTTGTCTTTTGTTAGTAGCTGACTTTTTAAAGTTTCCCCTTTTTTTATTCCTTCAAAGACAGTACAGAGGAAATGAAGGTCAGATGCGTGAGCTTCAGGATCAGCTTGAAGCTGAGCAGTATTTTTCGGTAAGGCTTGTAAGGAATTGTGTGTGCTACATTTTGACATAGAATCATTTGACAGTGAATAATTGAAACTAAAATTGTTTTAATGTAAGTAACAGCCTGGCATAAATAGCAACTCAGAAAATCCTGCTTGAAATACTAACAAGGAACAAAATATCAGAGAGCATTAGGTGGTGTATCTAAAATGTTGCTTTGTTGTTTGTCAAAACTTACATTACATTGAGTATCTCTTACTGAATTATTCATCCGAGTTGTTCCTATCCTGAGGTTGCAGAGGAGGTGTTTTTCTGGTATAATTGCAATTGTAGAGAGTTCAAAATCTCCAAACTTACTGGAAAATATTCCATGCTATTGATCTACCATATATACATTTAAGAACCATAGACTCAGTAGCATTCTGCATGTATTCCTTATTCTAAAAAGATTTGTTCTCTGCACCTGAATCTCTGAAGAACCTTACCGAGTATTCCAGGTAGCCAAAATGTGTATTTCATAGATGTTTGATCTGTTTGGTTTCTAGGAAAAGGAACAATAGTATGAGATTCTCTGTAACACCCAAACTTCAAATATGTTTGTGAATATTGACAGACTCATTTTACTCTGAGAAATAATTTTAAATTAGGTTTTCCTGGGAGTGGCAATAAAAATTTTTATGTTTGCTAAACTGCATATGATTGTCATTACATAATGTTACAGGGGTTTTTTTGTGCATTTTTGCATGACATACTGCTAATAAGAAGATGAAGAGCATTGTGTTTGTCAGTTTTTTCTTTTTTCACGAACTTGTAGTTTAAATAAGACATTAATAATTCAGTCTGAGTATTTAGCAAAAGTAGTTTACTGTAGAAGATTAAACATTAACTTTCAGAATTACATTTACAGAATTGGTGTTAATAATAATATAGTAATTAAAACTAGAAGTAATTCACAGAAGTAATTTACATAAATCAGGCCTCAACTGCATCACTTATTAAGAGAAAGCTTGTACAGGAAAAACTTAAGATTCTAAGAAAAAAGATACATGGACACAAAGAGAAAGCAACAGGTGAAAGCACAGAATGGTGTCAGGGTTGTTGGAATAACATTTTGAGACGTTGATGCATCAAGAGCAGTTTTGTCCTGCTGTGTCCAGGAGACCGGCTCTGCTGGGTCACACTGCCTTCCTTCTCTCTTGCAGCAGGTGTATTTGTGCAGCTATGTAGGAAAGCACACTAGAAAATAGAGAACTAATTTGGTTGTATCAGTTCCCTCCCCAGTAGAAACTGGAAGGAAGCATCTGGTAGAGGCAGGAAGGAGGAAATTTAATTAATGACACTATTGGCATGTGTTGGCATTTGACAAATTCAAACTAAGTAGTCTGAAAACAAGGAAGAATTTCAGTATGGAATTTGAATAATAATTTTTTCTTATGCTTTCTTTTACAGACACTTTACAAAACTCAGGTTAAGGAACTGAAAGAGGAAATTGATGAAAGGAATAAAGAAACGCAAAGAAAAATGCAGGAGTTGCAAAATGAAAAGTATGCCCAATATGTTTCTCACATACACCTAATTTTTTCTGTGTAATACTGTCTCACTCATGAATATTTTGAATCAGATTTATATTTTAATTCCTTCAGAAAAAGGCCTCAAAAATGTTCTGAACACCTTGTAAATGACACCTGGATTATATTATCCTGATAATTACTTAATATGTCTGTAGTCAGTAAAATAATTTGAGAAAAAGGTAATGAAAAGTATTTGAATTTGAAATCTAGTGTACTTCTGATTACAGCAAAACTAATTATGATTGACAACCAGTAATTGTGATGAACTGTTTTCTAAGCTATCAAATAAGAAAAATATTTTAAACTTGTTTTTCCAATTTCTTAATTTATTTCATATTTTGAAGAAGGAGACTAATCTTATGCATGAAGTAGTTTCTTCTAAAGTCTGTGTCTCTTGTTCTGCTTGAGCATTAGCATTGGAAAACAGTCTGAAGGGCAGAGGTTATGCACAGTGTCCATTTGATACAGCATTTTGTAGGGCTGAGAAAGGGAGAAAGAAAAGACAATGTGCTAATAAATATGGTGTAGGAGGAGAATACATGTGTCTCTGCAAAGTTGTTCATGAGTGGTAATCAGCACAAAGAAATAGGGAGGAAGGAGAAGGTAGGCAAGACTTCCCTTACTCTTCTTGGGGTTATTTATTTCTTTTCTTATTTCTTTCTTTAGATTTTTGTGTTCTATTCCCTCACTATTTTCTGCCATCTTATGTTCATCATAAATGTTTCTCACTTGGATATAACTATGGGAATTGCGATAGTGGGCGAATGTGGGTTAAGTATCTTTTGATGGGCCACTCTGTACATGTAACTTAATATTATTTTCTGTTCCTCAAAGGCAGGATAATATATCTTGGTGTTTCATGGATGATTGAAATGTTAATTGAAGTCGTAGTGAGTTTGCTGCTGTAGCTTGTGTGGACCATCAAAAGATACAAAGTGTAGAGAATGCAGTTTTTTACCTTTTGCTTTTCTTAAGAAACTAAGATAATGACCATTTGCTGAGTGGTATAATTTGGGTTTGATAGTCGTCCTGAAAATTTGGAATGTTTTGCATATGAAAAGAAATCTTAATGTCCTTTTTACAGAGAAACACTTGCTACCCAGTTGGATTTAGCTGAAACCAAAGCCGAGTCGGAACGGCTGGCACGGGCACTTGCTGAGGAGCAGTATTATGAACTGAATCAGGAAAGCAAAAAAGCTGCATCAAGGCACAGGCAAGAACTGACTGATAAGGACATCATCATAAGAAGGGTAAATTAACTGTTACCAATACCTGTATAAATCTCTTCCAATTGGAACACAGAATTTGTGGTTTTAATTAATAAAGTCTTGTTGTGATCGTAAATAATAACTAATTAGGTATCTTAAGTTTTGGGCTCACTTAGAACCTTAAACATTTTAACTTCATCATGTGATGTCTGTAAAAAACATAATTCATTAATCTGAGGTGAATCCAGAATGAAAATCAAGTGAATGTGTATAATTTGGTTATTAAGCCTTTTGTATTTACTTCTTGTCATTGCCAAGTGTATTATTTAAATATTATAAATTTGTGGAGCAGTGTATTAGAGACCCCTATTGCAAAGTAACTTAGTCTTTAAAAAAAAGCAAACACTTGAGAGTCTTGAGTTTCAGAACCCAAACCCTAAACTGTAACTTTTGAAGACACTATAGCACAACTTTTGGGTGTTGGAATGAACTTGATAATTGTCTTTAACGGAGAAGTCTCAAATAGCCATATGTAGCATAGTTGTTCTATCATTGTTATTTTTCTGTTTTAGCATCTTTTTCTGATTCAGTACATTTTCTTAGAAATCCTGGGGATGTAAAACTCCCCCAGGTGTAACTGTACTCAGTTGCTTTCTGTTAGTATTACCATGGATATTCCATCTCTGTGAAAAGATAGTGCAAATAGTGTTTTTTTTCCATTAATTTGCTTTTTTAAGCTTGAGATCTCCAAAATCCCACCACTTCTTTAAGCATTTAGAAGGCTATCTCTGTGGCGTCAAAGGAATACCTTCTTGCGAATAGGTTTTTTGGTTTCAAGTATTCTGACAATTTTATCAGACAGCTTGAAATACAGTAATTTGTGTAGGCTTCAAATAAAACCTTTATTCAGGATTACAGTTACAGTCTGGTTTTTCAAATGTATTTGTTAAGCGATTCTGGTTGTGGCAGTGAACATACTCACATATTCAAAGTGTCGTGGTTTCCCTTTCCAACTTTTCCTTTTTTTGCAAGCTCTGTAAATATTTACTCTTGTTTGCTTTGTCTTAGACCAAATTGAGTTTTATTTTTATCTTGATTTTCATTATTTATGGCAATTATTTAGTAAATGGCTTGTACCTACTCTAGGCTTTATTGCTGGAGTGCTAAAATCCATCAGCTCCTTTTCTGTCTGGATTCAAGGTATCAGGCCTCTACAGATTAGTTTTTTTCAAAGTACAGCAAATTAATTGAAAACTGCCACATTCCATAACTGACACTCTAACTTTGCTTAAGTTAATTTTTATTCCATCCTACAGTGTTGTCTGTTCTGCAATGATAATTTTTTTTTCCTGGAACAGGTGTATTTTGAGTCTTCTGGTAAATCAAAACAGCACAGAAAAATACTAGCATTTTTTAAAAGTTCACATAGGCAGAAGGTGTTCTAAGGAAATGGTTGTTATAGTATTAAGGGGTTTTAAAATAAAAGTGTTATAGATAGTTTTAGAATATATGTCAAGTTCTTTATTCTAAAATGTGTTTCTTTTCATGTAGCTGGAAGAAACTAATAACACTTTAACCAAAGATGTTGATTTAATAACAAAGGAAAACACAGAGATCAGTGAAAAATTTAAGAAACAAGAGGAAGGTATGTCATGTTTTGAGTTTTAATAGATCTTTTCTGAAGCAAGATTGAATTTGAATCATATGGGGAGAAATGGGAAGTGTAAGAAGACGTAACTATTTATCTTCTATATTATTTTGGGCTTGATGTTGGCTTTAGTATTTCATCTTTGCCTTTTTGATCTATCCTTCTGTAATTTTTTGTCATTGCAGTAGTGTTAAACTGGTAATTTTTGTCTTTGAAAATTGTATTTTGCACAAAAAGGGAAGCAACAGGAAAACACAATGGAAAAAAAAAGATACACTTATAGAAATAATAAAGTTTAAAAAGAATTACCTTGTACTAAAATACCTCAAAGTTGAATATTATTTTAACAGATTACAAAATGAAGAAGGAGGAGGAAATCAATAATATTAGAATGCATTACGAGAAGAGCATAAACACTGAAAGAACTCTGAAGACACAGGTACAACTTGTTATGCAGTTTAATAGCAATAATTATTTTGCATTAACAGAAGTATTTCAGGTTTATTGCTTTTGTGAACTAACTGTTAGTTCCTTTGAAATTAAGTTTGTTAGCCATAATGTACAATATACATTGTTAAATTGACATTTGAAAGAGTAAATTTTGATGCTGTGTGCTTTTCAGTATTACTTCAAATGTGAGTAAGGGCCATTTATGTTAGTGAAGGGATTTTTTTATCAAATCCTGTAACTAGAGGAACACTGAGAAGTTTTTTATGAAACATGCTGCGTGTATAATTTTTCTTAATGGTTCTTCTTTTTCTTAACAGGCTGTCAATAAACTGGCTGAGATAATGAATCGGAAAGATTTTAAAATAGACAGAAAGAAAGCTAATATGCAAGATTTGAGGAAGAAGGAGAAGGAAAATCGAAAGCTCCAATTAGAACTTAATCAAGAAAAAGAGAAATTCAATCAGATGGTAGTGAAATACCAAAAGGAGCTTAATGAAATGCAAGCGGTAAAATAATTTAATTTTTTAATCACATTGTGGAATTGTCTCCAAAAGAAAAATGTTTAGCTCCTAGTGTACTTGAAAACATTCATTTTCACACACTCTGGGCTACAAGAGTTTAGTGAGACAGAGAACTTGATAAGTGTGCAGCTGTGCTTGTATCTCATTCATTTCCCCTAAATTCTTAACTGTGGAACTTTAACTGATACATTACAAAGATTAAAAACCTGAATACTGTCTAACATGTTAACATGTAGGAACTAACAGTTCATTTCACTTGTAGATGGTCTCCTTTTCATAACAAATGATAATTTAGTAGATTAATCAGACTGTGTTGTGCTTGAATACATCACTGCATCTTTGATACTTAACTTTTTTCCTTCCAAAGCTAAACAAAAATTTCTACTATAATAGTTTATTTCAATTCTATTAAAATTATCTATATCTATATGTTTTTAAAAAAATAGTAATGAGTTTTGTTTTAAAAATACTTGGCTGTCATATTTTTGATAACACAGTAACTATGCATGTGTATATAAATGCAGCAATTAGTAGAAGAATCTACATACAGGAATGAGCTCCAGATGCAGCTGGATAGTAAAGAGAGTGACATAGAACAGCTACGAAGGAAAATCATGGACCTCCAGCAAGGAATGGATTCTACCAGTGTTGCCAGTCTTCCGACAGATGAAACAGATGGAAATCTTCCAGGTAAGAGAAAAGCATATTTGAACTACTTGGCCATGTTGCATACACATAGTTTTGGAAGGTATTGTTTCAAACAAATTACTGCTTCCTACCGTCTTCTGGCTGTCCAATTATGTATCACATCTCCACTCTTTCTTTCTTTAATTTTTTCCTTTTTTTTATTTCATACCTTACTTGTTTATATTTAAGTCTTAATTTTTTTCTCACATCACACTGTATGGCTTAGCATTAGCATAGTTTTATGTGCACTTCTGAGGAAAGAGTGTCTTTACATCTCTTGTTGCTCAAATACAGTGATTACAACGTGCAGTATTTGGTGAATAGAAGACAGGGCCAATACTTCTACAATATCATGATTGTGTTTTATATCCTGAATGCTAAATTGTCTTGATCTTCAATGTTCTTACTCAGTCATGTAGCACCTCTGTGACAACTGGCAATAATTGCTGATGTGAAAAATAATTCTAGGAATTTCCATAATGAATTTATGTTTGTATGGTACTCTGATTTAGCAAATTAAAATAAGAACAAATAATACAGTGTAGCCAGCCATTTCTGTGTGTCAGTACCAGGCATTGTACTCTGAGGCCCATTGTTAGACTGGTTAGTTATTTACCTCTCCCCAACCCTGTGTTTGAAGAGTCTAATCAGTTAGCACTTTGACATCATCCACTTCTGTATCTCTCAATACGGATCAGAAAAAGTTTAGTGGTAATCAGGTGTGCTTCATAGCTAGGTATATATTTTTAATATGGTTAAGTAATTTTTAGAATTCATTGTAAAGTTTTTGATAAGTCTGAATTTTTTGTAGAAAAACATTTCTAGATACATAAAACGAGAATACTATTTTGGGTATTCTGTTATTTCAGTAGATGAATAGTTGGATAAAAGTGAATAGAATAATTTTAGATTTATCTTTTCCTGTTAATGCACTTCATGCTGCTCATATTGCCACAATCTAGAGTTTTTCCAGGAGTCTTAGAGTGATTGAAATTTCAGGTAGGTTATCAGTCTTAGTAGATGATTTGATGTAGTTACTTCTTTCTGTGTCTGTTTTTGTTTCCTACCTTCCCCTAGTGTATTTTTAGATCTTTATTTTTAGTTAATACTGTAATGTATTTCACTTTAGAATAGATTTTTGTTCAGATAATGGTGTAATCTTTTCCTTTACAACTTCCATTTTGTTCAAGAAGCCTTTTGCACTCTGGGGTATGATCTGTAAATTGCTATCTTATAAATATTTTGTCTTTTGACAACATCTTCAAAGCAAACTTCCACTGGAAATTCTTAGAATTATTAGATTGGTTAAGGAACATTTCTTTTCTTAGCTGTCACCTGCTAGGAATTCCTTCTGGTATTTCTGAAGTATCAGTACTTCTGGTTTATCTAAGTTCTCCTCTTAGATACTAATTTTCAGTGTATTCCATTTAACCAGGGATAGAAAAGAAATCAGAGGGGTTCTGCTCATTACAGTGGATTTTTTTTCTCCCTTCAAATTGGAATCAAGCATTATGTTTTTGAGTGTTTCTTAATTGAAGAAGACTGTAGTTTGTAATTATAGTAGAAAAGTTCTGAACTCTTTTAAATTGAGAGCTTTAGGGATTTTTTTTCTGCAACAAAAGAGACCAGATTTATTCTACTCAAAAGAGTAGTTTTGAACATCTTCACTTCCCTTCTCAGCCATTTTCATTTGATGACTGTTGTATATTACATCAAAAACACTCATGCTTCCATCCAGCCCTTCCCTCTTTTTTTCTTAAGGGCAACAGAGTGTGTCAATATGAACCTGTTGTGTCTCAGATCTTGTATGGACTGTAGGAAAAAGCTCTCTTTTTTGTCTGCCTCATTAAGGAAAGTTATTTTCAGTTTCACCCCTAGAGATGTGTGTATTCAGGCTTTTGACTGCATAACCTGTCACTTCCATTTTGAGGCAGAAATTTTAGTCTGTGCAAGGTCTTTTCGAGTCAGCTGGTAATTTCTATTGTTAATTAGAACATGACAGTTACTGGAAATTCTGGTGTTCTTGGGTGAGGTGTCCACTTGTTAGCTCTCAACTATTTCCTTTTTGCTAGCCTTTCATTTCACTTCTCTTTCTTGCCCTTTTTTCTACACATGCCTCTCTGATTTTTACTGCAGTTGTGCTGCTGGTTTTACTGTGTAATACAGGTAGGACTTCTAATATATATTATTAGGACTTCCCTAGATTTAGATCATGTTTCTACATGCTGCCTTTTTTTTTTCTTTTGAGTGAGTTTCAGGATCTGAATAAGAATCAATTTGGTAATCAAAAGAGATTAAGTGACGTTAATATAGTCAGATTTCACACACTTGTCAAAGAGCCAAGCAGAGGGCAAAAAAGGAGTGCAGTAGCATTATAAAGACAAAAAAAAAGCCAGACTTCAGAGTAGAAATAGCCCATGCCACAAGTTGTATAATGTTTGTTGTCTTCAACTGTGTGCCAAGTTCCCATTGCTTCCATAGCCCATATATAGCCATTCCTCCAGAGCACCTTGAATAGCATCTTGTTTAAGAGCTGGATGTGATGAGTTGTCAATAGGATTCTCTAGCTGGTGCACCAGTTCTTAAGGCAAAGACACTCCTTAAATTCAACCATTTATTTGCTTAAATTTTTTTTATAGTAAGTAATTATAGTATGATTTATACATTTTCCTGTCACAATAAAAACATCACCAGGGGAAAAAATGAAGATACAAAATAATACAAGCATGTATAGAAGAAGGATGAATCCATCGTTACAATTCCTGAAATGGGCAATCTCTGGTTTAACTGAGAAAAAATTTTATACTCATAAAATCTTATGGAAAAAACTTTTCTGTTTAGAGATAGACACAGAGAAATCACATGGTAGCACACTTTACAGCTGCATTTCACTTGGAGGTGTTTTCTGTCTAAATACTCCCTGAAATTCTGGTAGCTCCTAGAGCAACTTAGACACTCCCAAGGTGGGAATTGGCCCCTTTAAACAATCCAGGCTATTCTCAGGCTTTTGCTTGCTTACATGGGGAATATCATTATGTGGATGAAGGTTTTTCCTTGTTTTCAATTCTAGCATGTTTTGTAACTCACTCCTGATTATTGATTCAGGTAACAGCTCATGTCTCAGTTGATGTCCCCAGTGTTAACAGAGTCCTTGCTGAAACAACTGAGGTATTTGGTTTTTAATGATGCCTTTGGAATGTCTCTTGCTCCTGGCTGGAGTTAGGGAGTCTTTATACTTGCATGATTGTAAACAGAATTCTTCTTTGCCAAGATGGAACATAATCAGGAACTTGAGGGCTTTTCTCCTAATTGTTACAGGACACTTAACCTGTTGTGAATTGCTCTTTTTGTCTGATTGGCAAGATCATTTAAGCAATTGAGCTGTCCTACAGCACATAAGATTTTACAGCATATGTTGTAAATCATATTTTGTGCAACGATAGGATGGAATAATAAATGCAGAACTTTTAAGCCAGCAGTTTTATTTGGCTCAGACAGGACTTCCTGAAGTACCTGCAAGTAGCCTGAATAAACCTGAAAAAACCCCAAAGCAAGATCCAGTCAGAAACCCTTGGTGAAATCCACATGAAACTGTAGTAAGACCGAAGAAGGAAATAATCAAATAGGAAGAATGGAAAGAATTACCAAGGTAGTATCTCCAGGGTTTTGGTTGCTAAGGAAGACTCTTAGGAGTAGGAATTCTTGAATATTGGAAAGAGGTACTCTGCTGTTCATGAAAGCACCTATATTACTTAGCTCCAGAACAACAAAAGTCATAAATCAGTACAGTCATTGTTGTCTTGTGTGATTTTATTGAAGTCTTACTGTTAAAACTCTTACCATATTGAATCCCTATGTAACCTGGTAGTGTGGATACTAGCCATGAAGATGTTTAGAATGCAAATCTACATTTAAAATATATTCAGAGGTAACTATAAGATCTGTACCCTTTGTGGAATTATTTTTTCACATCCTATTCAGATCCAGCTAACCATCAGATATTTTTGAGGCCTATCTTGGACTTTTTGATTGCAATACGAGGTATCAATTCTGGGATTCTTTCCAAAATACAGGGAAGTTGTCAGACAATAGTTTTGAGCCTATTTTTATAAACAGGAATGGAAGATTCTTTTTCATAGTCTAGATAGCCCATATTTTCTTAATTACTTAATCAGAACACTCATAAATATTATTCTTCTGGATCAAATATTTGTGAAATGGCCAGATGAGCATTTGCAGTTGTGCTATCTAAGTCTGTCAAGGGAAATGAAAATGCACTATAAATACTACTCGAGAGGAACCTTTGTGGTGAGTTTGGAATGAAAGATCTCATCTACCCTTTCAAGAGTACATTTGGTTCCAGATGAATTTTAGCTTTGTTGAAAAGGAATACGTTTGGAGACTGTTACTTTCTACTGCAAGATGTTATTCACAGTTCAGAACTCGTCTCTCATTCAAATAAAATTTGCTCCCTGAAATAGATGTGTAGTAGACAGAAAAGCATGTCAGTGGATTAATTTGAAATACTTCATTTGCTTCCTGCTTCTTTGGAAATTGTTTTCAGAACATGCTGAAATAGAAGGGAACCTAGAAAAACTTCTACTGTCCCTATAAACATCTTTTAAAATTAATCATCATTGGATCTTTCCAGATTTTCCACAATTTCAACAGATGCATTTTTTTAACAAGTCATCTTTCCTGTATTCCTTTTGAATGGCAGTCACCCATACTTTGTTCTTTATTAGCAATTCATCATTTTGTTTTGCAATGGAAACCTGAGTTTTAGGATGTTTCTATCATATCTAAAAATGCAAGAATCTTAATGTAAAAGTTAATCAAAGTATTCAAAACAAGGTAAGCATTATTTGTGAGGCCTGTAGACATGGAGGAGATAGGTTTTCTTTTCCAAAGCTACTGAGTATCAATAATTGGGGCGAGTCTGGGACAGCAGAGGGGATAGAGTTGGGGGGGATGGAGACCCGTACCCCGCAGTTCTTATGCAGATGTAGGAAGGCAGGGAGGTACAAATTCCCTTCATTTTTCTGGGAAGGTTTCTTTCTGGAATGAGTTCTGCTAATATTCTTTTCTTCCAGTTAATATCAGTAGTTCAGTGGTCCTTCCAGTATTTTGAAGCTATTCCTGTGTGGAGAAATGATAGGAAATTATTCCATATTTCTAAGTGTAGTCTATTTCTACGTATTTTCTGCTGTAAGGCTGATGTGGGAAGGGCTTTTACATGCCTAATTATAATGCCTTGCTAAGCTGTAAGTCCCATAGTAATTCTACATAGCAGAGAATATGGACAATAACTTTTATACATTTGAATGCATTTCAGAGCTTGCTGGGTTACACCTCACATAGAGTTATTCCTGAAGGACAGATGGAAGCAGTATCTCCTTAGGACATAAATAGCTGTAGAGAATGTTTCAAGAAATTTTAAGTTAATGTTTTTGAAATTTTAAGTGCTACCTGGCCTCATAACTTTAAATTTTAGAAACCACTCTCAGTTAGCTGGAAGGGCATTTAAAATCAACAGTCCACATTAGGCAGAATGCTAATTTTCTTGTGGCACTTCTTCATGTCATGCTGAATTATTTCAGTAGTGTCATGGTGGGAAAAGATGATATTACGTTTCTCTTTGGAGAATTTTTCACTGAAAATTTGAGTAAAACACTTGTCTCTCATTCTTTACGTCTAGTTGATTCTTCCTGCATTCCTTATTTAATTATCTCCTATGCTTATCTTCTGTGAGTAATGGGACATCCATGTAGCTTTGCTTGCTCTTGTGCTCTCTCTCCTTTTTTTGTTTCCCGTGGAAAATGTGGATCTGATTTGTTTTACTTCCTGCATCTTCCTGCTGAGTATTTTCATACAGCCCCTCTGAATGTTAAATTATGTTTACATTGAAAATTTCTTAATTTAAACTGTAACATATTTTAAAAGCAAAGTCTTTCCTGCCTGGCTCTTTGCAAACTATTTACATACAGTGTTAGATGTTGCCATCAAGGAAAACAGCTTTACTTTTATTGTGCAGTAACTGTGTAATCAGATGTTGGCTTGTGATGAAGCATGAATTAAATGCTTATATCTTCATTTTATTTAGCTGTGCTTTTTATTCTGCTTTGCTGAATAGGTAATTGCCCATTACTGCATGTAGTACATCTTCCTTTCTAGTAGTAGTTTGCTTTTGTGCTACTCTGCTTTATTATTATAAATACACAAAATTAATAAATATGCATTTTTTAAAACCAGAATCAAGACTTGAAGGTTGGCTTTCAATACCAAACAAAGGAAATATAAGGCGGCATGGCTGGAAGAAACAGGTATTAATGTCTTTTTTTCTTTCTTCCTCAATTTCCTTGGAAAGGTTTCTAGGCATGTGGTGAATTGGTTTTACAACTCATATTTAAGAAACAAACAATATAATTAAGAGTTAGTGTATGTACATTGTTGAAGGGAAAAAAAACCCCAAGAAAATGCAAGTTCAGTATGAAATCTTTAGTAATGACATTGTGCAAATTTACAACAGGGGAGGGTTTTTCTTCTTTGAGTAAGTGTCTTTATAATTCTGTTACTGAAAAAGAACCTCTTTGTGCAACTTGGTAGCAGAGAGTAGGAAATACTACACTTAAATATTCTGAAGGTCATGGAAGAGTGCATCCACTGTGACTTGCCACACATAAATTCCAAGGGTGTTTCTGTCTCTGTTACCTTTAAAATCATCGGTTTCTCCTGAAAAGAACTGGTTTACTCTCAGAAACAGGATCTCTGTGCTAGAATTCCCACTCCAAATGAAGAGTGTTGCTTTGCTTCTGCAAAGGTTATGATCTGGCTCTTTGAAACATTTGATGTTCAAATTGAGATACTTGGAACCAGTTTCTGATTATCTTTTCTGGCTTTTCAGTTCCCCCCTTTGAACATCTTTTAGTACAACTAAATACAAAAGTGAACGTGATCTCTAGAATTTAGTAAATTTTAAAAGCTAATTGTATGAGACAGTTTATTTTCCTGCATCTTCCTTTTATTCAAAGACTGCTACTGGGAATTACTCAGTTATTCATGACACTTTTGAAGTAACTTTCCGATTCCTCTTGAAGGGTGTTTGTCAAATGCTCTTGTTTACATTTACAGTCTACAACAGTTAGAAGTAGTTCCTGTAAAATTTAAAGTAGAAGGGATTAATTCCTGTCAAAGAAGCATTTAAGTGTTTGTATTGGGCCTTTAGCTGCTGAACTCCTTTGAAGTACAGCTATTTTCAGTGGGCCTCTGTGGCCTTCTTTATACACTCCAAATGTTTTGAGTTCCAGACCTGCCTATTTTTACATCAATATCAGACCTGTGTGATTTGTCTGTAAACCACCACCTATTCTGGCTTGCTGGGACTGAATGTACAATTCTGCCCTATTTCAGCTAATGGTCAGTCACCTTTCCCCTGCCCCTTCAGGTAAGGGAGGAGCAAAAGCAGAATTTATGGGTTGAGTTAACAATTAACTGAAAGCACAAACCAAGACTAACACAAGCACAATACAACCAGCAATATTAATAGCAAAAGTATGCAGAAAGAGAAGGTGTTTTACCCACGAAAAAGGTGTTCACCACTAGGAACAAAACCAAAAGGCAGATACTTCCTGTAGATCTGTTTGATTGCTAAGGCTGTTTGAATCCTCTTGTTGTAGAATTGACCATGCCTGGCACAAATCAGGTAGCTTTGTTCTGTTCTAGATTAATAATAATAAAATTCTGTCATTTTCCTGACAGAATACTTCCAGCAGCCTTTTAAGGTTGTTTTTTTTAAATGGAGATTATTTTTGCATTCTCTGACAATTGAAATTTTAAACTCCTGATAAATGCATCTTCTCCAGTGAAAGGCTATCAGAATTTCTTCAGGCTTATTTACTTACATCAAGATATTTTAGGCAGTTAATCCATTCACTCTTTCCTAGTTTGAATGTGCTCACTCTTTGAAGGAATTTGAGCTGCTGATGGATGGCTCAGTCATTAAATAAATTGTGCTGATAAGGATCCTTAACTAGGTGGGCATCATCAGTGACACACAGTAGTGAGGGACCGTGTTCACTTACTTGTGCATTCTGTTGGCCGAACTGTACTGCAGCTGAAACAAGCTGGCAGGTAGTCAGCCTCCTCAGGTGCTTCTCTTCCAAATTCTCCTGCCCTTTCAGTTTTTTGAAGGTGGGAGGTATATGCAGCCTCAAATCTAGGCATGCCCAGATTAATTTAAAGGAAGAGCAAAATTGCATTTGGAGTGTGATTGGATTGATGCCTGAGTTGTTACAACTTGAGCTGCTGCATTTCTGACTCAAATGTCAGTAGCACTGATGTTTGTGCCCCATGCCCTCTGAGTTATTTAGCTGAAGTTAGAAAGGGGTGAGTGTGGAAAACTTACTTGAGAATAAACTCTTCAGTTATACCTAATGCTAACACTTAAATGGGTTAGCCAGATTTTTGTCTGCAGCTTCATTTCATTGCAAGGGAAGATGATAAAATATCCTTCAAAAAGCTCTGTAAAACAGAACTACTCTCAGAAGATTTTTTTATATGTTCACAACAAGATTTTGAGGCTGTTATACAAAACTATTTTTGGTGACATTAAGTTGTTCTTTCACCAAAGCTTATATATATTTAATTATATGGGATAATAGAATTCCTTTGTAGCCAGAATTTGCATTTGTGATAGTTGTCATCTCAAGGGCTTGCTCTTACCACTGTAAAGGCAGAGGTGCACACTTCAAAGATGAAAAAAGCATTAGCTTTCTACTGGAGTGGATAAAGGAATTGAAGCAGAGTCTTTTTCTTCAATTGGAAAAATCATAGGAGGCTCACACTGTTACAGCTTAGTACTTACTCAAGCTGATCAAGCTCTCTATTAAAGAATTGTGACAAAATTTCGCGGCTTTTTAAAGATGCATTTCAATAATTGAGGTTTGCAAGTGTAGCTCACACCTTGCACAGCACATTTTTAAAGTGTTGTTGTATAAACTTAAGATGACTTAACTACTCAGATTTTGAGATCAGCTTCAAGTATAAAATGAGGTTGAAGCCTCCCTTTGTAGGAGTAGACATTTGTTTAAATTGTTGATGTCTGCATTGTGCAGAAACTCATGCAGTAACCTGCCAGTACTTGGAATTCAGTTGAACTATTGATGCATTCACTCTCATGATTTTCTGTCCTTTCCCCTGCTTCTGGTTTATATTATATATGAATCTGGAAATCAGTGTAGACACAGCTGCCAGTTTACCTCCTTTTAATCCTCTTTAGTGCCTCATATCTTTCAGTTCCTTCTAAAACATTTGAAACTGCAGGGTAGGGAACAGCCACAGCTGTCACTGAGCTTAGGCTTCTGGACAGTTCCAGCAAAGATGTTGGAGTAGCAACTCCCAGTGAAGAGCAGCAGACAGTGAAATCCACTCTTGAACTTACTGGGAAGTGCTTAGGTTAGAGGTGGTTGATCTGAACTGTCTCAGTGTATTCCTAGGTACCAGATCTCTGTTTCTGCTGATTCATTTTTGCTCTTTATTTTACCAGTCCATTACATTGGAAGTGTGGGAAATAGCAGGAGCTGTGGGACTCTGTTTTAGCCTACCAGCAGTTTGGTGTGAAGTACCAGTGAGTCCTGCAGGCCTGTAGAACTAGAGAAGTTGTTTACAACTTGTTCCATAAGTGATAACTTTTGCACTGTGTCACTCTCAGTAATACAGTAAGTTTCATACTAACCTGCCAGTAGCAACAACAAGTTTTGATTTGTGTACAGATGGACTTGCAGAGTCATCAGAAGCCTTTTGGAGTGATCAGTGACAATACAGTCACTGCAACTGTAGCATTGCACAGCTGTCAGTAGTGTAGCTGCCTGCAGGATGATTTAAAGATCCCCTGATATTAATTCGAAACCTTTCATTTACTCAGGCTTTTTATGTGTATGTGGGAGTATATTAGGATAAATAATTGCTTTTTAAAATGTAATTTCAACTATTTTACCCTTTCTTTCCACAGTATGTTGTGGTGAGCAGTAAAAAGATACTGTTCTACAATGATGAAAAAGACAAGGACCAGTCTAATCCATCTATGGTACTAGATATAGAGTAAGTAAAGTTGTTTTTAGTTTTGGATACAAATTAACAAAGGAGTATTGTGTGTGAAATAGCAGATAGCAAATCCAGAAGCTTGAAATAAAAGTTCCATAAATAATTTTTAATTTCCTATACTAGATGGAAAATGTCTATCTGTATTTCTGTCTATCTGTATCATTAACAGAACTTGGACAGTACTTTTTCTTTGTCCTGTGATTGCTAGAAGTTAGAGAAAAAGAGAAACGACCATTGTTTTTCTAGTCCAGGGCATTTTTAACTTTTCCAGCTGTTTTCTGTTTAAAGTGATAAAATATATTAATTGTGATTCCTTTACATTGGTTATACATGAGGAGAATTGTGTCAAATATCACTGAAGCCCATCTCTGGTACATGATTGTAATGTTTGAACAACTGATTGACATTATGGGATCTTATAGAGCAGTAATTGAAAAAAGGTTTTAGAAGTCATAGAATTTAGAATAGTTGTATCAGGGACTAAAAAATACGGTCTGGAAGGAATCTCAAACTCAGGAAGTGCTTAAGCTGCCAATTGCTCATAACCAGGAAAAGAGTTATTTTCTCTTTGAAGTGTTTCCTACTCTCTTTTCATAAACATCTGCTACAGCTACTGTTAAAAACAGGATGTTGGGAGAGATGGACTTAGTCTTGACCCAGTGTAAAATGATGTTTGTTCCAATTGTAATGGTATTTTCAACAGCTTGTGCCCCACATTTCCTTTTGTGATGTTTTGGCATAGATTGTTGATCAACTCATAATGTGATTTAGTAAAAAGATACTGGATAGTGTTCTACTTAATATGGTTACTTCTATCCAGGTTTTCATCGAGCTTTTCTAGCAATAATGTTAGACTTCCTAGTGTTTTGAGGAAGTTTTTGAAAGGCTTTATCTTAAGTAAATTTACATGATGGATCTTGAATCCATTGTAAGATAACCCTCTTTCCATGCTGTGAAATATTTTGGTCTTACGTGGGTAGATAAAATCTATATGGTTTATGAATTAATTCTTAAAATCATATTGCAGCCTTGAAGTAGGTAGTGTTGCTTGCATAATTTCTAAGAACTTCAAAGCAGTTTGATAATTGTTCTGAAATATACATAGCCTTTTAGCATTTTCTGATTCACATTTCTTCTAATCTAGTAAGCTGTTTCATGTCCGGCCTGTAACTCAAGGAGATGTATATAGAGCTGAAACTGAAGAAATTCCTAAAATATTCCAGGTAAACAGAAGTATATTCTCCTGTCTATTTAACTGGTGGCTTATTTGAAAAGGGTATAATAGTACTTAGTGCTCCAGCAATAACACAGCAGTGTTCTTTTTCAGATTCTCTATGCTAATGAGGGGGAATGCAGGAAGGATTTGGAGGTAGAACCAGTACAGCCGGCAGAGAAGACAAATTTTCTAAATCACAAAGGCCATGAATTTATTCCCACATTATACCACTTTCCAGCCAACTGTGAGGCCTGTGCCAAACCTCTCTGGCATGTCTTTAAACCCCCTGCTGCCCTAGAATGTCGAAGATGCCATGTGAAGTGCCACAGAGACCACTTGGATAAAAAGGAGGAATTAATTGCACCATGCAAAGGTATACTCATGAGTTTTTTCTGTTCTATGTTCTCTGTGTGGTTAAGCCACACCTACTAAACTACTGGAGGTGAATAAAAGCATTTCAGCTTAAAACTAAAACTGAAGTTCCATGATTTTAGACCTGAAGGTTGCTATTAAAGCAATAGGCTGTTACATTGCTTATGAGCAGGCAGCTGTGGCAAACCTCTGTAGGATGGTGTAACTGAGGGGCTCTGCTGAGGGCCCTGAGAGCACAAGGTTCCCTAGAGGTTTGTGCCCAGGTGCTGGGCAGTTCCTTGGTGCCCAGGCCGTTCCCTTTGCACTTACACCTGACCCATGGCAGGGAAAATTGCAGTGGCTGCATCAGCAAGCTCTGCTGAGACCTTGCAGAGTGTTTCTTCAGCCACCTCATAGACTGGAGTAAAGGTTTCTTCTCTGTGCTGCTGTGAAGTGGAGCATTCAGGGTATGTACTCTGAATGGCAGCCACACAACTTTCCAGCTGATTAATTCTCATTTCTCAAATACTTATGTTAGACTCAAAAATCTTAATGCAGAATGATAAATAGTGAAAAACATTATATTCATAATCTTCCCTGCTGTTTGTTGTCTTCCAAAAATATATAAACAAATCCAGTACAGGAGTTTATAGGGTGCCATTGTCCCTTCCAGTGGCACAATTGGTGTGTCATAACTCTTACTTTGATAAGGAGCCCTGGTTTTTACTGAATCATCTTCCTTTTCCTTGTAGTGAGTTATGATGTAACTTCTGCAAGAGATATGCTCTTGTTGGCATCCTGTCAAGATGAACAGAAGAAGTGGGTGACTCATTTAGTAAAGAAGATCCCTAAGACACCACCATCCACTTTTGTTCGTGCTTCTCCTAGAACGTTGTCTACAAGATCCTCAGCAAACCAGTCATTCCGAAAAGTTGTTAAAAATACTTCTGGAAAAACTAGGTGAGAAATAAGCTACAAAAACTATGGATCTTCTTGGCTAAAAAAAATAATCTCAGTTTATAAATCCTAATTCATGTGCAATTGTGAGCTAATTCCATAGTTATAGCTGTTGAACTGCTGATCTAAACCTTTGCTCAAATCCCAAAGGAAGGAGCAGAATTCTCCTGTTATTACGGTATTAAATTTATCAGTTCTTCACATTTGGAAAGGTACCATGGAGGTGGTACCTGGCCTGCCAATGCTTGGGAGGGAGCTGGTTGCATTTTTTCCTGTTTAAAGGCAAAGCTCAGTAGATATGTTAAAAAGGGCATTTAGCAGCAGAGATGATCCACAGTCATCCCATTGTGGATTGACTCATTGCTTGCATACACTAGGAGTCTTCTGCAAATGGGGCTGAAATTAGAAACTTACAGATTCTCTCTGTTGTTCTGCTATTTCTTTTGTTGTGAGGCCACTTAAGTATTAATTCCGTTCTTCCTCCTTGCTTACTCATTCCCAATTGTCTTCTATCCCAGCAGCTGTTTTTGTAAACTGTTATAAACTATTTGTGACCCTATGCATTAACCAAGACATGATGTAAAATACATTTTTTAATGCTCAGGTTACTGTAATCTGATATTAACCTTTATTAGCTTCCTGATGCATGTTGTTTTCTCCCCAAATAACCAATTGAATGGACAGTATAAAGTGGAAACTAGTGTCTCAGTAAGGAAAGAGTTTCCTAGATTGGCAGGACTACCAATCATCCCTGGCATGAAATGCAATAAAAGCCAACTTTGGCATATAAGAAGACATGGGGTATATAGTGAAACATCCTCTTTGAAAAACACAAGAGAAAAAATATGAAAGACAGAAAGTGCATTTATTTTCTTGTCCCCCAAGAGTTCCATCCAAAACATAAGTGATCATAGAATTGTTTGAGTAGGAAGGAACCTTAAAGATGATCTAGTTCCAATCCACTCTGCCAGGGTGGATCGGGCTGCTCAGGGCCCCATCCCGCCTGACACTGAACACTCCCAGGGATCATAGTTTTGAGATAGTATGTATTCAGTGAAGGTCTTCAGGGTAATCCCATCCAGGAAAATTACTTTAGGCCTCAAATACAAAGCTGTCAATATAAAAATCAGTGATGTTGTGGCCAGTTTGCTGTTAGAGATCATGCAACAGCATGAAGAGAAGGACATAAAGAGAAAGCTGTGACCAGCAGTTAAGAACATGTAACTGAGCCAGAGTTCTTGGGAGAGAAGCTGTAGTCACAAACACTGAAGAAATTCTCAGTTTACCTGTAACATGCAAATGGTAGGAACACAACATAACTGTGGTGTGATTTTACATTTTTCAACACCAGCACTTAATCAAGCTGAAGTTCTGAAATACAGAAACACTTCTGATTTGTGGGGAGATGTCCTGGGAAGTGAGCAGCTTTTCTTTAATGTCTTCGCTGTAAAAATCTGTGGAAAATGAAGGTGGAAAAGTACAATGGAAAAGCACACAGTGATAAACCTGAGTTAAAAGGACTATAAAATCAGGGATTGCTTACCTAAACAGCAGCATTTTCAGCATTGTACCAAATAAAGACAAATTGGTAATGGTTACTTTCAGGGAGACTTCAGCCATGTTTGTTATGTACTTACATGATGTGTACTTGTTCAACAGAATCTTGTCAAACTGTTTGTCTTGTCTAAAAAATGTCCATTTGTCCCAACTTCCAAAAGGTTTTATAAAGCTTCATGGTATTTCCAAACATAATTTTTCCTTCATTCCAAGGAAATTTTCCAAGAATGACTGAAAAATGTTAGACCCCTCCATAGGCTTTAGCCAGATTATCTAAGACTTCTGGAAATAAATTATACCTGTTAAATTTAAAATACACATAACAAAGAGCTGTTGTTTACCATCATCTTTATTTACAGTAGGACTACTGAAGAAATACTCCTGTTTTGTGTCTGGAAAAAATATGAAGTGCTATATGTATTATAAGATAATTTATTTCAATGATAATCAGGATTTTAAAAACTAGTTACTGAAGGCAGATGAAGATACCAAAACTGGTTAAAGAGATCTGTGACTGATTAGTAGGATTTTTCAGTGAGTCTTTGATCAGCTAAGACTGAAAACAAAAAAAGCTTATCAGGCTGATATCAAAAAGATTAGGTGGAATGTTTGACACTGAATGGTCATCCAACCATAAATTCTGGAAAAGGCTCCAGAACTGATGATGTAAAAATCATGAATACAGTTTTAAAGGGTCTTAAAAATGTGACACTGTGTAATGTTTGTCAACAACAACGTTGTTGCTTACCAAAAGAGGTGTTAAATTAAGACTCTTTGGAAGAGGGGGTGGTTTTGGACAGTAAAAAAGGCCCCCAAAATAAACAAAACAACTAATCCCCCTTAAAGTGACCAATCAACCTGTGGGGTTGTAAAGAATTATTTTAGTATGTCATTTATTTGCATTATTACGAGGTGTTAATTGGATAATCTAAAATAATACTTGGACGCTACTGATTGTACATTTTAAAAATCATCCTCTGTTCTTGACTGTACAGATTCTTTCCTCCTCCCTGCCAATCCTTGCCTTGTTAAGGATAGTGCATACTTCATTTCACATTTAGATGTTTAGAGTTGTAAACTTTCTCTTCCAAAAGAATTGGAATTACATTCTGAGTATGCTCTCCATTTATCCTTGCAAGGTCTTCTGGTAGCTGTAATAACCGGCTTTCATCCATATTCTTATGGGAGAAAAATCCATTTTCTTAAATCAATTGATTGATTCTTTTTCACTCTGTCTTAATGGAAGTGCTGGTTTGGAGTTGCCTTTAGCAAGGACAAGTGGGCAGTTAATCTGTTATAGAAGGAACAGATTTGCATATTTGGAAGTTTACAGTAACTCTTAAAGGAATGGATATCTTTGGGGGCATCAGTTACCCAGACAATTTGTTATTAGTCCTATTGGCACTGTCCTGTTAAGAGTGTTACAGAACCACAGAAATACACAAGTAGGGAATGGAACTTTCATAAAAAATGAGAAACACCATCATTAAAGCTCTGTTTTTAAGATCCTAAAGATATAATGATTCCAATAGGTCACCAGCACCAGAAGGAGGACAGCTGCACATTCCTGGGCTTTATCTTGTGTCAGTTCATGATTCACAGTTTACCAGAGTGAACTGATCTATTTTTCAGCAGAAAATTAAACCAGGAATGTTTTGACTAAAGGAAGCCAAAAAAACCCCAAAGCATGTCAACAAAAATAATCCAACTCTAACCCCACAAAAGAAAAGCTTGTGATTTTCTGTTGGGCTCAGAAGTTGCAGTGGTTTGGGGAGAGCCTCAAGAATGAAAGGAGGAAGGGTGATGGTGATGGTCATGCATGAGTCAATGTCAGGTCAGATCAGCTGTGCAGCCTCGTGTTTTCTCCATCTGCCCTGGTGAACAACCTGTGCTCACACCTTTCTCCATCACCCAAGGAGATATTCCAAGATCTTGGGAAGAAATAAAGCTCTTAGGTTTTCTGTCAATTCTGTGTGGTATCTTATCTCTTTGGCTTCTTGAATTTATCTGACAAACTGTGACAAGGATCAAACAGTTAAAATTTACATTACTTTTCTAGACTTACCCCAAATCCACCAGTGAACTTGATGGCATAGCTGATACCTTGCTTCTTGGTGATGTCAAATACTGACAGAGCTTCTTAGAAGATGTAATTAATTGTAGGAAACTCTTGTTTTAATGTTGCTTGTTGTAGTCACTGATGGTGGTGAAAGAGTCCTATTGAGCATAAGCCATGTGGAGAGGCACAGCACTTGAGCAGCAGGAGTGCTGGGTGTGTGTGCACTCCTGCCTGTCAGGCAGCCTGGAGAGGTCTGCAGGAGGCAGCTGCAGGCCCCTGTACCTCCCTGGTGCTCAAGGAGCTCCTTGAGTGGCTTTGTGACACACTGTCCCCATCAGACAGCTGCCACTGGGTTGACTGGAGTCTACTGGGGCCTGCATGGCACCTGCAGATCAGTGTGAGCAAACAGTGGAAGGATTCAGAGTTCCACTGAGCAAAGAAGCATTAGAGAAAGGCCAGGCTGGAACTTTCCATTCTGGCAGTTATACTATGGACATTTTTGTGGCTTTCTCAGACAAGTTTTTTGTAAATTCTGTCTATGAACTAGACAAGTACTGCTGTGATGGATTATGCTCAGCCTGTGCCCTGATACCACTACATATTCTGTCCTGTGTGTTTAAAAAGAAGAAGCAATGGATTTGTTTTAGGAAAACTCACTTTTAAGGTACCAGTGTTTAAATTGAGCTTATTAAACAAATTCACAGTGTATCTTATGTACTGAACACTTAACTGGTAACTCAGCACAGTAGCTGAGAAAATCTGACAGACTGTTACTACTTAAAAGGGAGGATTTTCCCTCTCCATCTTCTTTCCCTCCTCCTCTGTCCTTGGATCCTAGGTAAGTGCTTGAAATGATCCATTTTGGACCCTTCCATGAAGGTCCACTATTCAGTTTCCTGACTGTCAATAAAATGTAGGCTTGCTGTGCCAAGCTAGTGAATGGATCAGTGCACTGAGAAGTGCAGTGATTGCCAAAGCTGAGGACTGGTAGGAGGATGCTCTCCTGGGGTCAGGAAGGTGATAGAGTGGAGGGGCAGCAGGTTCTTTTCCTCTCAGGAGGCAGTCAATTGTTGGATCAGCCTCTATGAACTCAAGAGTCTGCATCCTGCACTTCTCATCTTCCCTCCCCTCTTTACCTAGGTGTGGGAATAAGAGAGGCAGCAATTATTTTTATGGGATATACATGTCGAGCTTTTACTAAGTATCTGAAAATTGTTCTCTTGTCAGACAGTATAGCAGAACTTGCTCTCGGTGATGGAGTCCTACCATGTAAGCAGGCATTAACTGTTTTGTTGAATGGATACAGACTTGAACACGTGCTTGAAGACATTTCAGTACATTTCATTCAGGGTCTGACCCACCTTTCTTTGCAGTTGGTAGGCAATGCTTCCTTGACTTCATGGAGAGGTGTCTCAGACCCATTGAAAGGAGCTTCACATATAAAAGTTCATCCTGAGTTCTATTCCTTATTTTAATAACTTCTCACTAATGACTGTGAATCAGAACTTCATGATGAACTTGCTGGCATTTGCAGTACTGCTTCGAGATCGGAGCCTACACTTCATAGCTTACAGTCTGCTGATTTATTCACGTTGTATTAGCACAGCTGAGGGGTTTTGTTTTAATAGAGTTGGACTTGGGCACTTGGTGAAGTTAATGCATGTTTAAAGAGGAAAACAACCAGCCAGCCAAAATTCCTGCGCATCAGATGAGCTCTGCAACTGCATGTGCGTGCTCTTAGCCTAGAGAGTCTTTCCTTGTCTTGCAAGTGAAGGAGGGTCACCTTGCATTGCCATGAATACACCCATGATTGTTGACTCTTAATTGCTTTCTTGTAAAGCTGCAGTAATATTATCATCTGTCTGATCTCTGTGTTTGCTTAATGTTGTTTGAAACTGTGAACAGTTTGTGGAAGATGATGTTAGTATTGTACCTTGTCAGTTTAAAAAGTTTTGTTAAAATAAAGCGTTTTCTTACTGAAGCTCTAGGCAAACGCGCACTAGTGTTAGGAAGCTAATTTTTATATTTGTTATTAATTGTCTGTTTTCTTCTCTTTTCCAGCTAACCACATGTACAGTGCTTAATGGAACCTCATGGGATGCAGTCAGAGAAACAGGGCTTTTTTTAACCACACAGAGCAGTGCAGACGGGCTGTTGTTCCTTTCAACATAACTATCACAGGCTTCAGGGTTAAGATTGCTATTACTGTCTCCTCCTTGCTTTGGCACAAAAGCACACTGAGGGTGTTTAATTGCGGGTTTGCCTCAAGGTAGATTAGATTAATTATTACTGTGTAATGCAAGTTAAAGCAAATAAAGCTTAGCTAGGTGTATAAAAAAGGTGCTGCCTTTTTGGATTTTTTAAAAAAGCCTGTCCGTCACGATGAAATGCAGCCAACTTTCTTTGTACCAGTGACAGAAAAGGACTGTTAACCCTGTAAAGGGGATATTTATGTCAAGATGAGCATATGAAACTGAGTAGAAGAGAAAGGTTTCTCAGTGAGAAGGACTGCAATTGCTTTCAAGACTCCTAAGTCGTGCTCTTGAAGACTGCAGAACTAGCTTAAAATGAAGCCTTATCACTTGAACTTCAGTGCCTTCACTGCAGAGTTCTTTACAGCCTTAATGCTAACCACCCACTATGGAATGGATCAAAGTGTTAAATATTTTGCATTATGCTTTACAAAATACTGATGCAGCAGGTTTGTAAAGGGGGGAAAACAAATAATTGCCTTTAATCTATGCATTTTTGCCAAGCCATACTGAATTATTTTATTGTTAGAGGCATTAGAAACTAACAGTAAAAAGAACCACCGAGTTTGGAAGCATATTTTGGGGTACATCATTTCTATTACTGTATAATGTGTTGCCTTACAATTTTAAGTGATAACGTACATTAAGTTAACAAACATTTAAGAAATATATGCACTGTTTGAACTGTAAATTATTCTTAGAACACTTTACTTGGTTTTACATTGTTCTTTTAGTGCCTTAATTTGAGATAATTGTATTATTGCCATGTCAATAAATGTAGAAACCTAAAACTAAACAAAAGAAACCTCTAAAAAACTATTGCATATCAGTAGTTTTTACTGAATTTTAATTGGTTGAAGTATTTTAGATGCTAGATGCGTTTTCTAAATTAAGTACAATCTTTGAGTGAGAATTCCTCTTACAAAGAAAGACTGATTCTTCTTCATAAGCCAAGAGATGTGTAGGCAATGCAAAAGAAAAAAAAAATGACGCAAAAGCTCTGGTTAATTCAGGAATTTCAGTAAATGCTGTCAGACTCTTGCTTTGTAGCAGGAATACATTCATGGTATGGGCAGTATGGTTTTATTTTATTTTATTTCTTAACCAAATACCTCCTCAGTAATTTATAATGGCTTTGCAGTTGTGTATTAAATAAGAAGCACTGGAAAACCGATTCGTCCTTAGGACGATTTGCATGTTTCAAGTGGTATTGAAAGCCGCACTGATGGATATGTAATAATAAACATATCTGTTATTAATATGGTAATGACTCTGTGCTCATTTAATGAGAAATAAAGTAATTTATGGAAAGATCCTTTTGAAAACGACTGGCATGGTGTTTTCTCCTGACTGCAGCGAACACATCTTTCTAAGCATTCGGACATTGCACAGTTCTCAAGTATAAGGTGCATTTGCAGCATAATGCCCAGGGTGCTCAGAAATGTTGGGTTTTTTTTCTACTATTCCACATGAATAAGCAAATACCATATTAAATAATGTTTTAATTTCCTTGTTGTCATGGCCTGCTGTAGTAGCCTAATTTATATTTATCATTCGACCACCACCCTGAGCTGGCCTTGTGATTGCTTCATCCTTCATGATACAGGTTTGGAGTTTCAGAAATTCTTATTTGTGAGAGGGAACACTGTTCAAAAGACAAGGTAATTATTCTTGGTGGCAGGTTTTGGGGTTAGGCTTGTTTGGGTTTTTTGGAACAGCCTGTACATCCCATGAAGTTCACTGTCCATAAATTTCCCTGGGTAATCCACCAAGGCCTGCAGAACAATAGAGTAATAAGGCCAAATTACATGTGAGTGATTGTATGTGTTTTGAAGGTCACAGAGCAGGGAAGTACAGATAAATAGAAGTCATTGATGTAACTTCAGGAAGTTCCTCTTCTTGAGCTTGCTGTATCAGAAATGTCAGCAATATCACAGCTGTGGCTGGAGCACACAAAAGAACCTTCCAGATCACCAGTCATATTGACTGTGAGCTTGTCAAGCAATATAAGGGATAATTATGGCCTGCTTTAATCTCCTGTCACATACTGGGAAGTGAAAAATACAGTAAGATGATTAAACATAACATATGCACATTATAATAGGAAATTTGGAGTGGTTGGAAAGGCCTGTGGTCTCTCCAGACTCTGATCAGCTTGTGGATTGCTTTTCTCTTTCCTTTATGTGTGACTGGCTACCTCTGCAGGCTCAAAACCTTTTGTTTGAGTAATTTATTAATAAAAAGTAGTATCTTGTCGTTTCATATTTCATTAATCTGAAAAATAGCATAAGCTCTGTTATGAATAGCTAATGACTAATGAGAAGAGGGATTATGGAAAAATGGTTTTTGTTCTACAGACTGGCACCTTCTGCCATTTCCAGAGGTTTTTTAGTAATGCTGAAGTTCTGCATTTTTTTTAAATGGTGATTTTGCTGGGGGAAGCAGCAGCAGACATAATGAAGTGCAAAGTAACATTGACTTGTGTGTCTGGGATAAATTGCTACTAAAATGCTGTAATAATAAAGTCTAGACTTGTAAATTACAGTTTGTGTGTTCTGGTACACTGATGTTGGCACTTGTTTACTGTAAGCAAGGTGCCTATCTACAGGAATAGCTATACTTTGAATTAAAAAAAAAGTAGACAAAGGTTTTTACTGTTAGGAAAAGTAACACTTACAATCTCAACTGAAAGTCATCAAGGGATGTGAAACATGTAAGCTGTGAAGAGCCAGCATAAATCACCCTGGCCGCCTTTATACTGGTGAAGCTGGAATTTTCCAAGCTGCCTGAGAAATAATGAAGTTCAGATTCTTACATGATCATTTTTTGTTGATTTGCCTCCACCTTTTCATTTTTTTACTACTCTGTTAGGTTCACTGACATTGGTAGAATGTGAAAAACCTGCTTCTCTCTTCAAGCCACCCCATTCTACTGGGATTTTTTCAGTGTACTAATTATAAACATTAAAAAAAAAATGCAGATAGAGTTGTCTTCTTGTTCCTTCCCCAAGATGTACATCTGTGACCCAGAATGTAAAACATTTGAAAACTGCTAAAATGGAAGAGGTAACACAAAAATGGGGGATGTTGGTACTTTTAAAATCTCCTCAATTGCTTTGTTGTCTTTGCTGAAGTTACATAGAAGATACACTGGAGCTGTGGATGCCTCATCCTCGTAAGGATGGTTTAATTCAAGGCCAGGTTGGATGGGGCCCTGGGCAACCTGATCTACTTAAAAGGCATTCCTGCCCATGGTCCCTTCCAACCCAAACTATTCCATCATAAACGGGTTCCCAAGAACATGTTCCCCACAGAAAATAAAATACATGCTAATAAAGGCACCTGCCAACATACTGAATGAGGGCAACTCATCTTGACCTTTAAAAAAACAAGAAATGTCAATGCAGTATTTTAATTCTTGAGTCTCTGGTTATTTAAAGTGAATCTTTGTTCTATCCCAAGCATCATGCAGGTGTCTACAGCACACCTTGCAAAGGGGTTTGGTTTCCTTCTTGCACTTTTTGCTGTATCACAGCACCTGCTTGTACTGCCTGAGGGTTCACCTACCACTTGTGCCCCTCAGAGCCAGGCCATGGGAGATTTCACAGCATTAAAGGTGTTTTCTAAATAGATCTGGACTTGCTCGGAGCCATCTCCCAGCACTCAGAAATCCTGCCAGATCCAAGCAGGCCTGTATCCAACCAGCTCAGGATGGGAAGGATGCAGGCCACAGAGACACAGCCAGGGCAAGCACTCCCAGTGTCCCCATGCCCCTGCCTAAGGTGCCCCAGGGCCTTTCTTTACTAAAAAAAAGGTGCATTTAATAATGTTCAACCAATCTTTTACAGTTTTAATGTTGTCAAGGTAATCTTGGTTCATCTTTATACATCAGGTTGCACTCTTTGTCTCCACATTCCTTATGTCAGTTTGTGTCAAACTCAAGACAACCACCATCTACTGATCCCCTCCTTTAGGAAAAAGGCACATGGCTGTTACTGCAGGAGGAGGTCTACATGGTCTTCGAGGGAAAAAAAGAGGGAGGTGGTGATGACCACCTTGCAGAGGTCGGGATGATTTTTCCTGCAGGTATCAATCCCATTTTTCTCTTTCAGCACAGCACCCTCTAGTGCCTTTCCCAAATCCTGGAAATGCATGGTCTGTGACTGCCTGAGCCCTGATCAGCTAAAGGTTTCTGTAAAGGGAAGGATTCAGTGCAGCTTCACACCACAGAGCACTCCACTTCCATTTAGCTGGCATGAGTAAATGTGACTCTGTGCAGGTCACCATCAGTATGAAGAGCAAAACGTTTGACTGGAGATACCCCGCACTTCGATTCACAGGCAGGCAGCTGGGATCTGCTCTCACTAATAGATGGTCTGCAGGATCTCACCCTGAAGATTAATCAAAGCTTTTCTAGAAAGCTCGTTTCAGCAAGCCTAATTAACAAGATTCAACTTCTGCTGGTCAATTTTAACACTTAAATCATTTTAGTAATGGTAAACTCCATCTTAATTTAAGATCCAGCATAATTTCAGCGTAACACCCTTTGAAACTTCTCTGTGAAATGTAATCCTTGCTACCCCAACCCCCCTTGTCATGTCTAGGAGCCTACACTGGACAACAAAATCAACTTTTGCTCTTCTCCATGACAAACTGAAAACACAGACAATTCTAAGCCTTTCACCTTAAGGCTTGCGTTCAAACCCTGTTATTACTTCTATGACCATTTTTTATTTCATTCTTCTACCATTTGGAACTGCAAATCACACTTGGGGAACAGCAAGGGAAGAGATCCTTCTTGTTTAGGATATCACCTCTATGGCAAAAGCATGGCCAGAAGTGCACATGCCAACAATCAGACGGGTATAAGCTGAGCAAAGCTCTCCACAGCTGCAGCTGCAAGCAGCAGAGAAGCATTGGGTTTCTAGAGGTGGGAGCCAGGAGGGGCCCAAGGAAGGGGTGTTTTTCTCTTATCCCATTCTCAGTGGATGTTTAAGCACTGCTTTGGTTTCTTTAACCACACCCTAATACCAAGAGTTTTTGTAGATGCAGTTGAGATTCAGGTCTCCACGTCTACTGGTTTTAATGATTACAACTTGGGGTTTATCATGCTGAAGGCTCCTGGCTGTTGCCATCACACACGTCCTTCAGTGCTCCTTATCTATCACTGAGCCTAAAAATCTATTGCTGGTTGATTACTCATCTCCTCTCCTCCCAATGAAGTTCTTCTGTTGAGAATGATAGTTCCTATTTCACCCTTTCCTATAAACCAAACCTATTTCATCCAGAAGAGCCTTTTTATTTTTTCTGTCCCTTCCCCTGTCTCATGCAATCACAGCTTTTGGACAGACCCCTGGGGGTGCAAAAGTTCATGTCAGCTCTCACAGACTCAGTCACAGAATGGGTCAGGTCGGGAGGGATCACAGTGGGTCATCTGGTCCAAGCTCCCTGCTCAGTTAGGGTTGTCCATCAGGATTGCATGCAGATGGTTCCTGAGTATCTCAAGTCAGGGGGAATCCACCCTCTCTCTAGACAATCTGTTCCACAGTGACCTGCACAGTAAAGTTCTTCCTTATGCTCAGATGGAACTTCCTGTGCATCAGTTTCTGCCCTTTGCCTCCTGTCCTACTGCTTGGGACCACCGAGGAGAACCTGGCTCCATCCTCTTGGCACCCTCCCCTAAGATATTTATAGCCACTGATGAGGTCCCCTCTCAGTCATCTCTTCTCGGGGCTGAACAGGCCCAGCTCTCAGCGAATTATCCTGACAGAGATGCTCCAGTCCCTTCCCCACCTTTGCTGCCCGCCTCAGGCCGCTCCGGGAGCTCCTGTCTCGCACAGGCGATCCCACAACAGGACCCGCTCTCTCTCCAGC
>JAHLSL010000019.1:10505745-10543116 GCA_025920805.1 Petroica traversi
GGGAGGGCGGGTGTCACTGGCGGGCCCGTGCCTCGGCACTGCCCTGCTCGGGGTGCTCCGGCTGCCTGCTGGAGCTGAGGGTGCTGTCCCTCCGCTGAGCCAGAGCTCCGCGCCCGCGCCTCACAGTTTATTTATTAGCCTCCGCTCTTGGAAATCCATGGTATCCTACGGACTCCGTTGGGTTGGAAAACAGCAAGGCCAACCTTTGACCAAACACCACCGGGTCAACTGGACCAGGGCATTGAGTGCCACATCCAGGCTTTCCTTAAACACCTCCGAGCACAGTGACTCCACCACCTCCCTGGACAGCACATTTCGATATCTGATCACCCTTTCTGTGAAGAAATTCTTCCGAATGTCAAGCCTAACGTTTAAGCTTTCTTAAATTATACATCTTCCCTTCACAGCCCTTCTTGCTGTGAGGAAAGGTTTCAATGGAGGACTTCAAAAACAAAACCTCCAGTGACACGTCTAGGATCAGTTACTGCCTTGATAATATCTGACAGGTCTGGCCTATTTGGGCTCTTCAGTTTTTTAGGTTGTGTGCAGCCTCAGTACACAGTCTGTCCACTGTTTTGGTTGTGGTTAGCAAACTGGGATCCTTATGTCAGTATAACAGATTTTTCCTGAATTCATCCAAATCTAGTGGAGTCTTCCTCACTGGAGATATTCAGGAATGATCTGGGCACAACCCTGTGCCATGCGCTCTGGGATGGCCCTGCTTGAGCAGCAAGGTTGGAGCACATGATGCTCTGTGGTCCCTTCCAGCCTGACCTGTTCTGTGAACTGTATGCACTGTGTTTTCTGATCAGCAGGGAAAATCCGACCTTCCTTTTTCTTACTTTCCACTATTTTCAAATTACCAAGTTTCCCTTCTATTTTGCACAGTTTTGGTTCCAGCCTCTGAAAAGAAGACACTCATGCTCTTCTGTTCTTCCCCTTCAGTGCTCCATTGTCAAAACCAGTGACAATACAGATTAATAATTGCTAACTCTTCCGCATATTCAGCAGTGGATGCATGACTGTTCAAAAATTCAAAACCCAAAAGTTGTTCAGTGACTGAGTGGGTTGTCTTTCTGGAAAATGGGAAAAGCCTTGTGCTTTGTAGGTCTTAAATATGCAAAAAAAAATCAGGACGTTGGGCAAGTCAGAAGGTGCTTTCTGTTAGAAATATTGAAAAGTCAGTCATTTGAGTTCCTTTGTAGACTAATTTAGACTTGCTTTTGGTGATTCTGTCACATTACCCATCACAAGCATTTCATACATGTGAAAACCGAACCTTTTTGGAAAGGTTTTCAAAATTATGACTTCTAAGAGTTTTGTGTTTTGAAAAGGTAGAGTTGCTGTAATATAGTTATGTAAAACCAAAGCACAGATAGAAGGATGTGGCTTTCATAAAGCCTGGTATTTCAGCCACTCCCTATGTATGTAGGGTATTGCTGCATGCTGTATTTTACAGATTTGCAGCAAAATCTCAGCTTGCTGAGGAAGCCTTTTGTACCTGTGTTAGCAATTGGAAGTGCTAAAATTGTGTCACCGTTCTGTAGAGGCACACAGCTTATTCCAGGCATTTTTTGCCTGCTGTTGGTCATTTCTAACCTCACCAAAGTGAAGCTAAGATTCTATTGTGCTATCTGCCTCCTGTTTCTCCTTGGTAATCCCAGTTCCAGCATCGAAATTTTGCACTTTCTGTGACCAAATTTCACTTCGCTTCTTAATCCAGGTCCTGCACCTTCACTGGGCTCAATAGCCTTGCTTTTAAAGAACATTGTATTGTTTTCCTCTGAAGGAGGACGGAAATGCTGTGGATAACTGAGCTGGAATCGCACCTCTGAACTTCCTCCAGAAAGTTCAGTTGTTTGCAACAAACAGTGCCTAAAGAATGGGAGAGTTGGTTCCAAACTGCTTTTGTGAAGTCTTGCTGAAGGTCTGTTAGACACATTTACTGCTTGCAGAATTTCTCAGTATATGTGTTACTTACAATGGTTTTGTAGGGTATTTTTAGACCTGCTGGAAGTGGTATGTTCTGGTGCATGAGGTGCCATACGGTAAAGATGTTCCCTAACTTCATTACTGACAATTTTAAGAGTCGAAAGCAGAATGTTTTGAGACGGTATCGAGTCTTGGTAACCTTGGTAATTACATTCTTGGGTATTAGGAAATAACCAAGTTTCAAAACATTTTGTTTGCAGTTAATGTGAAATGGGGAAAAGAGAAATTCGATGGCGTGGAGCTGAACACTGACGAACCTCCGATGGTCTTCAAAGCCCAGTTATTTGCACTGACAGGAGTTCAGCCAGCTAGACAGAAGGTTATGGTTAAAGGAGGAACTCTGAAGGTAGAAATCAATTTTTTGTATTGTGCCTAACTTCATAATGCGTTAACATGAGCAATGACCATGTTTCTGGGTGTTCCTCCGGAGGATCTTTGGTTGTATATGTTAAACTGACTGCACTTTTATGAAACACTGCTTTGTGGGTTGTTTTGGGGTTTTTTTTCTTACTTTTTAATGTTCAGAATTTGAATTAAGTTTTTTTCTTTTGGATTTGTTTAAAGCTCCTCTGGTCTTTCTCTGCTGGAGACTTACAGGTGGAATGAGATATAGGCAACTTTGCTGCAAAAAGTTGTTTGCATTTAAGCAATGTTGAACAACATGTGAAGAACCTTATTGAAAGCACAACTTGGCTGCTTTTTATTTTAGTCAGACAAGACTTGATAACATGTAAATAGTTACTATTATGTAATCTTGGATGAAACACAATTGTATATTTAGAAATATGTGATTAATATTAATGAAAATACTTGCTTGTCTCTTGCTGCAAGATAATTAACCTGTCTTTTATTTTATTTCACAGGATGACGACTGGGGGAACCTAAAAATAAAGAATGTAAGTTCTGAGCAGTAACTAAATTTTACTATTTTGATTTTTTTTTTAACATTTAAAGAAAGACTTGAAAGTCCTTGCTGTTTCTGTTTGAATGGGCAGTGCTTTCTTAAAAAGTCATACCTTGATGAAAAATAATTTTATAGGTGTCATATGTAAGCATGCTTAGAGAGGTTTCACCATTGATTTATGAAAGCTTTTCTTTGGCATCAGTAGAGAAATCACACCATCTTTTCTGAAGTACTTGGGTGCGTATATTTATTTCATACAAGAGATGTTGTGGGTCAGAGATGTGCTGCCTTATCTGAGACCTGAAAAATAAATGATGTTATTTAGAGAGAGGTTGTGAACCTGGGCACTGTCTGCAGACCCTTGTCCTTGCACATGCCCAGCATGGACAAATGTGTTGGTGGTGCTGAAGTTACACCTCTGCCTTTGTCCTTCTTTATCAGTCTGCTGAAATGTGCTCTCCTGTGTTAAAAAACTGTGGATTTTAAACAAAACCATCAGTAGTGGTAATTCATTCCTTTGCCTAGTTCAAAAAGAAATCAGAAAGTGAATGTATTTGTGTTGCTGGCCTATACAATCCTGCATCAGGGAATCCCACAGGTTTTTGTTGGGCTGTTTTTTCAGTCATTTTCAGTACTGTGCATCTCTTGTAACATCTTGTAACATCTGTTACAGGTTTTACTCCAGTTTCTTCTCTAGGCAGATTGCATTAGGTAGCATTGCTCTTACCCTTGTAACTAGTTTACAAACATCTGTTAGCAGCCTGTAGCTGCAGCTATTGTAGCAAAGTTATTCAGCAAAAAGTCCAGTACATAATATTCTTGTCTTTTTCTGCATGCTGTTCGGCTAATAGCTGCTTTATTCATTTTAATAATGCTTTATACAAGTTCTAGGGATTTATTTACACTGTCAAAGCAGTTTCTCTTCATTCTGTGGTTCACAGTTTTCCTTAGCATTGTGTGTCTCAAGGCTCCAGATAGTAATTTTCTCCTCCTCTGACAGGAGGAGATGTGCTCCTGTTAAATGTTTATTGTGTAGATGTGCTCCTGCTGAATGCTAAAAGACTCATTTTCATATTATGCTGGTTCAGCAAGCATGGAAACTTGATTGGCACTTCCTTCCCCCCTTAAGTGTTAGCTCTCATGTCTCAACTGATGTGGTAGTTTAGGTTATTTTTCACTTTGCAATGAGTTTAACCAAAAACTTGCCAGGTAAGGTCACCGGCCTCATCAGATGTTTCAGGAGAAACATCCAGCACAGATAATTCTGTGGAATTGTTCTCAGTAGGTGCTTCGTAGATATGAGGAATTAAGGTACGCCCTCAAGTCACAGTGGTGCAGTATTGGTTCTGTTAAACTAAGAGAAAGACTGTGTTTATTTTTGGCGAAATAGCTGAGGTAATTAAGAGCTGAAGGGTTTGAGTGGCAATAACTGTCCTTAAACACTGATTGCTGTTTTTCCTGTGTTCCAAGGGGATGACCTTACTAATGATGGGTTCTGCAGATGCACTTCCAGAAGAGCCGATTGCTCGGCCCGTCTTCGTGGAGGACATGACAGAGGAGCAGTTGGCTTCAGCTGTAAGTATGCTTCCAACTTTGGGTGCTTGTAAACCTTCCAGTAATGGCAAGTTTTAAAATACTTGCAGTTGCTTAAAAGTGGATTTTGAAATTGTAGTGTCTGTTTAACATCTTCACCAAGAATCACAAATTTACATCAATGGCCAAACTGGGAGCAGCGAAAAGAAGTCTGGGGTTTAATTTAGAAGTCATACAATTAGTGCTGTTTTTCCTTTGAGCAGGCAGGCTGCTTAGTAGATTTTCCAAAAATAACATTGCTGATGTTTTTAAAGACCAAGTTCTATTGCCCTTGCTGCATCATTGTCCTGAACTTTGTCTAAACAAGGCTTCTTAGATATGCAAAATTATTTCCTGCCTCTTTCATATCCATGAGGAGAGATTAGGGTTTGTTTTGGGGTGGAGTGTGTTTGGCTTTTGTTTGTCCATGTTACTAGTATTAGATCAACTTCATGAAAAATGAAAATAGGTGTGACACACATATTTTGCTTTATGGGAGTAAAGCCTCAAAGAGCATAATTAATCTATTTTCTTAATGAACTAATTCGTGAGTTTCCTTTTTTACAACTTGAAAGGCTTAATTTTCTCACCAGTCATTTGAACTGCAAACCTTGTCATACTTCACTATGCATGGTTGTTGTCAGTGCAGAACAGGAATGCTTTTATTCATGTCTGCATGAAAAAGGATCTGTAGTTTAGGACTGGGTTTGTGCTTCAGGATTTAGTCTTTTCCAGGCCACCTGCAGGTGAAGGATATTTATGTATTTTTGGCTAACTCCATACACAGACTTAGAGATAACTGGAGGCAAGCAAGGAGGTGGTTCACTGTCAGATAACATTTTGAAAAAGTTGGTCACATTGAAATTTTGTTATGCATCAAAACTCAGTTGTCTGCTAAATGAGTTCTTTCTTCCTAAAATAATCTGTTTTGCTGTGCAGTGCTGCTTCAGTTTCATTAAACTATGTGTTTTTCTGTGACAAATACCTAAGTATTCGGGATTATAAAACAATAAAAGGAGAGAAAAAATTAAATAGTAATTTATAATAATAATAATAATAATAAAAGGAAAGAAAAAATCTAGTATGTGGGGCTTTATAGTTATTTCTGAAACTGGTTAGTTTAACTGTTAGTTGGCCATCACATTGGGCAAAACTTTAGAAATTGACAAGTTGTCTGAAAAGATCAAGTTAATGGTGTGTTGCAAACTTCTGGAGAGGAGTTTAAACAATGCTTTTGTTTCTAACTATGAGCTCCAACATTTTCAGGGTTTTACTGAAAACTGATTTTAATTAAAACATCAGTGTTTTGTACAAATGTATTCATGTGGAAATTTCGCGGAAATAGAATTTTAAGGTCAAAACTTGAATGGGATTATAATTGAACTTTCTGAATGACTGCATGCTTGAAGAATATGTTCATTAAACTAAACATGCACAGAAAAACCCCCAGAGCATTCCTGAGTGTTCCCTAAAAGTATCAAATGGTGAAATGATGAACACAATCATGAAGTAGGTCTGGAAAACCTCATGAAGTTTGATGGAATATTCCAGATTTTGTGCCTAAGTGGTTTGCTTAGAAGCTGATGTCACATTATAGTGTTCCTACAGAAACGATTGCACTTCTCTCTGACCTTCAAGCACCCTTGTGAATTTTTTTGGTAGATGGAGCTGCCATGTGGATTGACAAACCTTGGCAACACTTGCTACATGAATGCTACGGTTCAGTGTATCCGCTCAGTGCCAGAAGTGAAAGAGGCCCTTAAAAGGTAGGATTCAGGACAAAAATACCGTGACTGAAATGTTTTCTTTAGCTTATGAAATAGATATTTTGCAGAGTGGTCATCTTAATACTGGTATGGATTATCATAACAATCTGTTACTCCTTAGGTCTATTCAAGATTAACATAATGATTGATTAAAGTTTATCCTATGGCTGTGTTAGTCTGTACTTTAATAAAGAAGTTAAGGCTTTGTGTTTTTTGGAACTGGCTTTTAATATAAAGAATGTATTTTGCTTAGCTAGAAAGTAGTTCCTATCAAGACCTGCTTAAAATTCTAAAACAAGCTACTGAACTCTTAACCCTGAATTTGCTGTTCTGCATAAAAGTATCATATGGGAGTCCTGTTCCTTTGAGGAATATTTCCTGCAATGGCTCTATTGCACAGCGTTTTCAGCTGTGAAATTCTGACATTTGCTACTTGGAGGTACAGCAGGAAGTTCTAAGACATGCTTTTATGGAATTTGGTTGCATTTACTAATTTGTTCTGATTGTAGGCTGATTTTTGTTTGTTTGTTTTCGTTATTCTAGAATGAAATGTAAAAATGGCCAGTGGTTTGTTTTATTCTTTTTTGGTTGTTTGGTTGGTTTTTTGGTAAGGAATATACAAGGGACTTGAAAGTTATGAATATTGAAGGAAAAAAGAATACCTGCCAATGTGGCCTGAATTTGTCCTCCAGATGAATTGTAATGAGAAAACAATGAGTATTTTTTAAAGTGAGAATTAGGTAGAGCATTATTGCCATCTTTAAAATACATTGCTGTCTTGATTCCATGGTACCCAGCTGGATAGTCTCTATTACTGTAATCACTTGTTATTTAAGTAGTTATAAATAGTTTTTCATTCTGTTAGCAGGTGAACCTTAATTTAATCACTGAGAACTATTTGTGAATACAGAAATTTGGGTTCAAGGTTTTTATTGACTATCAGTGTTGTCATTTTTGGAAAGTTTGTTTATTTCCATGTGAAGGACTCTTGAGTTACTGCATTGAATCAGAATATTTGACAAATTTAACATACCAAAGGGCAAAATGTAGCCTATGAAAAATGAAACTGGCAGACTGCAGTGCAAGATGTGCCTGTATTGTCTGTGGGAAGTCAGATTCACACTTGGATTCAAGCTCTGTTTTTCCCTGGAGATTTAGCCTTTTTTTTGGTCTTCCTTGCTTGATGACAGCATGGAAGACTATAGGGTGCATGGCAGTGGGAGAGGTGTGAAAGGACTCACTTGAAAGCTCTTACAGCTTCCTTTCACAGCCTGCTCTGCTGTTCTCCTCAGGGAGCTCCTCCCTGTTGTGTAGTGTGTCAGGGGAAAGTCTCCTGCTCATCACCTAGCAATGGTCAGAATTTCCAAAGTTTAGTTCGAGTTTAGAGAATGTGAGACCCTCCTTTTGCTTGAAGGCTTTGGGGAGTCCATCTGTTCCTCACTCGCCTGCTAAATTAGGAATTCAAAGATAAGTGATAAGTTCTTGTCATATAGGTGGACTCCCACACCTTTTCTGAGTGGGAAATACTTCCCCAGGAAAACATCTCACCTCTCACTGTTTTGCTTCTGCTGTGGAGGGAGGAAGCAAACCTGCCTTCCATGTCTGTGCATTTTATCTGCCACCTATCCTTGAAGGTGATTTTTTTCCCCCTATGTATCTGAAGAGCCATGGCAAATGGGAATGGTTTCAGAAATGGGATAGTTTTTGTTCAGATTTTTCTCAGTTTCTTTAAAAATAAAACGAGTCTTTGAGGCAGAAGGATTAGGAAGCAGCAGTGATGTGTCCAGACTTCCTGGTTTGCCTTTTCTTATTGTCTCAAAGATGCTGGTTGTCCTTTGCTTTCATGCAGTGCTGGCAGAACAGCTGAAACTTTGAGGTAAACGTGAGTGAATCTTAGCTTTGGTTACTGCTGGCTTGGTGATAGATTTCCTTTAAATGAATCTAGCTGCTGCATGCTTCAAAAGCCTGACTGTCCTTCCTGTTTGTGTTTAATTGCATGCAAATTATTTCTCTTCCCTTTTAGGTATGGTGGTGCCTTAAGAGCTTCAGGAGAAATGGCCTCTGCTCAATACATTACTGCAGGTTGGTGTTTAGAGTAGAAAACAGGGGTTTAGACAAGTGTGTGATTTCCTGCTAACTGCAGATGAAATTTGTGGTTAGAACTCTGTGTGTTGTTCTGTAGTGTGCATAAATCTCAGGAATGTCAGATCTGCTGGCACTGGAGGATTCATTTTGTCTTTAAAGGTTATTCTGCCCCTGCCTGCAAAGTGTTATCTCTACACATTACCAGGCTGCAGGCTAGGGAAAAGATACTTAAGTTTGATCTAGGCTTAGACAGAGACAATTTGTATCTCTTAAATGTTCTACATGTAGGCATGAGGTAATTGAAGCCTAAAGGAGACTCCATCCATCCATCCATCTGTTGATTTGATCACTTTGTGTACAAATATTTTAGTTCTTTGTTTAGTTCTTTGTAGTGGTAGGCTAACACCCTACTCCTGGGATGTGTATTTCATTGGTATTTTTTAATATGATTTATTGGCTGAGCATTATTGTTAAGGTAGAAACTGATGCTTTATCAGTGGTCATAGCCTTTGCCCTAAAGATCCAGATTTCATAACTGGAAAGGAAAGGAGGGTCTTCAAAGCCAAAGTTACTCTTTGTTGTGGTGGTCTGGGTGGAGCTCACAGTGGGAGCTCACGGTGGCCCCGTATCTTCAAGCTCTAACTAGAGTTCTAGTTAGACCCCTTACACTTGAACAAGGGTACTACTTGTCCACTTTTTCTTTTTTTACTCTATTTCATTGCCCCACTAAGATGCTGGGCCAGGACACTGGGATTTCTACCAGTCCATTTAAGGAAAAACAAAACAATATAAGGAAGGAAAGGTCCAGTTTGTGGGTATGCCTGCTGATCGAATTTTGGGGTGGTAAGTTCAATGGTTACTCTGTACAGCCATGCCTGCCCCTCCCCTTTTCACTGCCTTTACTTTGTGTCCCTTGTTTTCTTTTTAAGGTGACAGCTCTGCTTCATAGGAATTTTAATAGTTTAAGTAATTTGTAGTTAATTCTTGGGTGCTGAGCTGTTCAGGAACCCCTGCATGACACTTATGGCATTTTTTTTTAAATTGCTGTGTCGTATCAGTTGCCCCTGTTATCAAGGTCAGTGAAGACATTTCTGAAAGAAGAAGCAACTGACCTTGGTTCCCTGTAATCTTGCCTATATTCACTTACTCGAGAGTACCATTCATTATTCTCTCCACTTGTAAATTAGTGACCATGCAGATTGTTGCCTACCTCACAGGGTTGTTGTGAGGATCAACAGGTGCCTTTGAAGTGATCTGTGGGTTTAAAATGCTGTAACCTGGGTAGATAAGACATATGCTGGAGTGTGGAACAAAAAAGAAAGCCATGTGTGTTGTCATGCAGTCAGTATCATTCATTGGGTTGCACATAGTTATCAGCTCTCTGCACATATGCATACACGTACTTGTTTTCCTGGGTCTTAAGCATGGATGTTTCCTAGATATTTCATTAAAGTTTTTTTTTTCCTAGTAGCTGCTGAAACTTAAGTTGCTCTAGAGGATAGATTGTGAATGCCTTCTGGTTTCTCTTGTGAAAACGTTGTTCCTCACATGTGTTCCAAATGAAATCCTGATTGCTCAAAAATTTTGTTTCTTTTTCCTGTTAGCAGCCAGGAAAGATAAGACATTACGTGCCAAATTCTCAGAACTGCCATTTTTATGCTTTCAAAGTCGTGTTCACAAAGGAGATCTTAGGTGCACCTGTTATGCCAACTGGAAAATTTGGTCCTGCTTTGGGAAGATCTAATTGGATACGGTTAAATGATCAGTTGTTCAAATGTTGCTGCTGTTTACTATTCTTTTTACACTTCCTGCCATGTTTGAATTGTGTTTGCATTTCTCAAAGCATTCACTTACTTTTTCTTCAAGCTCTTAGAGACTTGTTTGATTCCATGGATAAAACTTCCTCCAGTATCCCACCTATCATTCTCCTGCAGTTTTTACATATGGCCTTCCCACAGTTTGCAGAGAAGGGCGATCAAGGCCAGTACCTTCAGCAGGTAAAGACCAATTGTTAGCTTATTGTTTAAAATTCTGTAGTATGTTAGAAGTTGAGAACAAGAACATTTTAAGGCTTTCCTTCTCTTGTGAAAGTGTAAAGTAAAGTGGGGTGATTTTCCTGTAGAAAAGTTTTATAGAAGTTGAATGTAATATCAAGTACTAGCTTTGAGAATGCATGATGGAATTGGGAGAAATTTTTAGTTAAGGAATCCTCACATTTGGCTTTATAGTTGATGGGTTTAATGTTACTAAATCATAATGCCACTGGTCAGATTTAATGTTGTGTTCCCTTCCTAGGATGCCAATGAGTGCTGGGTGCAGATGATGAGGGTACTACAGCAGAAGCTGGAAGGCATAGAAGGTGATACAGTTATGGAGGTAATTGTAGTCTTACTCTAACCAGAATTAGGACTAATAGTGTTTGACATATTTTTTATTAAGTATTATCTGTTTGTGAGTTCTTTAACGTGTGTCTGGATCCAGTGTGTGAAATTGCTTTTTGATGTGTCTGATCAGCATAATGCTACCATGCTGTGTAAAAAAAATTGACTGACAAGGAGAGAATGCACCTATGGAAAGATGAAGGAATAGGCTTTGGAGAATTTAAATGAATGGGGTTATTTTGTCTGTAGAGAAGACTGTATTTACATTCTATTTCAAGTTGAATCATAAAAGATTTTGTTTTACAGACAGACTCTGGAGCTACAGCAGCATCCTCTAAAAAGAAGAGTTTAATTGATCAGTTCTTCAGCATTGAATTTGAAACAGCGTATCCTAAAGACTGAGGCAAGACGTAAACAACAATGATTTCACACTTTAGCAGTTGAGTTCAAGGAGGATGAAAAGCATTGTTCAGAATAGTATGGAAAATGAAGGTGTAGGTCGGGGAAGAGGTCATGATGTTGTGCAGGAGTACACAGAAGTTAAAGTGAAGATTGGATATGCTTTGAGAGAGAGGATGATGTGGGGAGGAAGAATGGTAATGGAAATTTACAGGAAAAAAGCCCCTGTTGAATTTCATTATCAGATTTGCTCCCCAGAAAAGATTGGTACTCACCAGCTTCAAGGATGCTGACATGCTTTATCCAACTAAAAATAATAGTTGTCCTAAATAGGCTTTTTTGGCTTGTGAGGGTGTGTTGCTGACATGCTTGGCTTACTAAAGAGGCACAAAAGGTAGTTTGATTGATTTCTTAAGAAATAAATTGGGTGTCCATTGTTCTATGAGTGAGAAACAAATGCAGCTGACAACTTTCTAGGAGGTTCTTTATAGCAAGAAAAGAGGTTATGACCACATGGGGCACATACCTTATAGCAAGTATTACTCTTTTCCCACTTCCACCTCAAAGTCCTGGCTGTCGTGAAACTGAGCACCATCTTTAGAAAGAATTATACACTGTGCATTTTGCTTGTCTGAAATAAGGAAATATCCTCTTAGATAAGGTACTGTATCTCATAGCTTGGTAGTAATGAGGATTAAAGGCCTTTTTTTAAGGTAGGAATCATGCATCTGTCTCCCTTTATCAGGCCATTTGTTATCCTTGAAATAGCTGGGTGTCTTGGAAGGTGTAGCTAAGAGGAATGATACATAGGCCAGTCTCAGGAAGAAGACTTGTTAGAAGAGTTGCAGACCTTCAAAGTGTGATTACAGCAGCATTTTTAGAATAGCTGCAGTCAGAAAAGTACCTGGTTGGAAGGAGATGGATGAGAGAAAAGCATTGGGGTCGAAGTATGACGAGAGGGGAGGACAGACAAAACAGTTAAAAGGAATGTGTAGAAAATAGTGAAGGAATTAATTTAATTTCAGTGAAGAGGCAGATACAAGGCAGAGAAAGGAGGCTCTGCATGTTGAAAGAAACAGGATGTCTGGCCAGCAGCAGCAATAAAAGAACTTTATAAATCATAAACAACAATGGAGAATAATGTTGCAGGAGGGCTTTGTAACTTGGTGCTGGCAGCCACTTAATGTGTTCTGTGTCCTGGGGGTTGGGTGGTGATGGGGGAGAAGAAAGCAAAAAGCAGACCTCAGTTTAAATGGTGATCAAAGACTTATTTTACTTTTTTTGGTTTGCTGTCTGCCCCTGCTGCCCATGTCCTTAGCCTCGAAGGAGCAGATTGGTCTGAAGGAAGGGCTCCTTCAAATCTTTTTTGTACTGCAAGAAGTAAAAGTACTGTCCACACAAGCACGGAATTACCTGAATTACTGTGCTGCTTGGCATGTTTTCACTAGAGCAGTAGTTCAGCTCTTGGTGCATGATGGTTTTCCTTAATTTTGTGAAGCATGAAATGTACAGAAGCCGAAGAAGAAGAAGTAACTAAAGGAAAGGAGAATCTCCTTCAACTTAGCTGCTTTATCAATCAAGAAGTGAAATACCTGTTTACAGGACTAAAACTGGTAAGCTATTGCAACTTTTATTGAATTGAAATTCTAAATGGCCTGTGTATTTTTTAACTGAAATTCTAAGTGACCTAAATACATTTAATTCTATGTGTATTTAATCTGTGACTTGGAGTTGATATCTTCTGTCCAAGTTCCAATAATCTCTTTGGTATTCATTGGGAAGATGGCTGTGAAAGGAAATTGATTGCTAATGTCAAACAGACTTCAGCAAAGCAGTTTCTTGACCCTGACATGGTCTTCCCCATGCAGGTAACCAAGTGCAAGGCAGTTTGCTACTTGTTTGTTCAGCTGGGTTTCAGTCCAGGCTGGGCAGTATCATGATTTATGCAGAAATCAGTTCCCAAAAGGTCCAAAAGTCAATTTGAAAGTAGGGTGGCATTTTTGCTTCTAATTAACCTCCTCCCCACCAGATGATGTAACAATTAAATTTTATTTTGCAGATTTTGAGGGGGGGTTATTTTCCCTGAGACAACATAATTCTCAAACTTTTTTTAAGTACAATGCCTTAATGTAGCCTGTGCTTTATATATATGCATTTTGAAATTCTAAGGGTTTTTGGGGAGTCTGAAGTAGGAAGGAGAGGAGCTACTGCAAAACCTTTGTAGTAACTGTAGAAAAGCAGGACCAGTGAGCAGGTTGCATGATTCTCAGATTATCTTTGTATCCCTTGTTTTTGTTTTTTTTTTTAAACAGAATTTAGAAGGAGAAGTAGGATAAAATACTCACAAATTAAAAATATATAAAAAAAACCAACTTCACTTTCAGGCAAAAAAAAAAAGTATAATTCTCATGCTGGTTTGCCTGGAGCAAGAGAATTGCAACACTAAGGACCAAGCAAGTCTTTCCTGGAGTTTTGTTAGGAGACACCAGCTGTCAGTTTAGATGCAGCTCTGCCTGCTTGAGACCGAGAGCTGAGAAATGTGCAAATACTCTTCTCACAGGAAACAGAATTTCTTCAGTTGTGTTCCAAACATGATATGATACATCTGTAACCAAGTCCAGATACAATTAATAACAAAATCCAATTGTGAGTTTTATTCCTGTGGAGAAAAATTGTCAGCAGAGAGAAGCTTATTGTTGCCAGGGCTCAGGAATGAGCCTGGAGCTGAAGGAATGAATGGGCATGGTCCTTCCTGCCAAGGAATTTCAAAATCTTGTGTGTTGTAATGGCTGACAGCAACAGAAGAGACTGGCAGAACAAGATTTAGTTTATGGTTTGTTTACCCCTGTTATGCTTTTCTCTAAGCTGTGTTTTATGATGAGCATGTGTTACTTCTTTTTCTCATAACAGCGTCTTCAGGAGGAAATCACCAAACTCTCTCCAACACTGCAGAGAAATGCACTCTATATCAAATCTGTGAGTGGTACTTTCATTGCTCTTCATGATTCTTTTAATAGTTGTCAGCTTTCTGTTCAAAACACGAAGTTATTGCTGCAACACCATGTGCTTTATGTTTATAAAGCATCTGAGTATCCACTAGCAAGAAGTTTAAGGCAGAGCTTCAAAACAGAAAACCTTGTTTTATTGCTGTGTGTTTGTGTTACAGATACATTCCCATAATAGACTGTAATTTAGGATGAGCAGTGTTTAAGGTAAAAAAGAACTGTGAATATTTAAAGTAATAGCATTTTCTGATTTGTTTTTTTAATAGTCCAAAATTAGTCGCTTGCCAGCGTACCTGACTATTCAGATGGTTAGATTTTTTTACAAAGAGAAAGAATCTGTGAATGCAAAAGTTCTTAAGGTAAGTTTTCTTCATATTGAAGTTTAATTCCTCTTTGTTTTCCATGAGTTTTTATTAAAGGTAGACAGCGAGGACTTGAACGCTACTTAATAAATTGTTTACTTTTAAAAACATTAACAGTGCAGTTTCTTTGCTCAAGTGCAAAGTAGTTTTGTTTCCAGTTGTGATGGTGTGTGGCAAACTACAGTACCTGAAATAGACTGAGGGAGGAGGTGAGGGCAGAAGTGAATTTGCCCCAGTACTGGATGACCAATAATCAGGATGTTTTTTGTCTCTTCTCACCAGTGGTTCTGAGGAGAATGTTTAACTAAGGAGAGGGCCATGCTTTCAAACTCTGAACAGTGTTCTAATGCTGATGGGAGATGTTTATGCTGTCAAACACTTCCTGTATTAGTTATTTTAATTATCTGGCTTTCTGATGGACAAATGCAGGAACCAGCTGCAAACAGCTGAATGTTCTGGTTTTGTTTTCTGTTGTTTGTGGCCGACAGACCTTGTAGGCTGCCCAGGGAGCATCCTGATAGATGCTCCTTCCTTATGAGAGGAAGAAAGGAAATAAAGACTGAAGGTACATGTTAACTATTTCAGAAGAGAGTTTTGGATAACACAAATTGACATTTTTGCCAGGGTACAGTCATTGTACATGCCTGCCTCTTTTTTCTTTTCCCTTCGGCCTGTATGGGTATTTCTGTAGTGTAAAAGTATGACAGATAATAATAAAGAATCTGATTTATAAATTTTTAGTCTATGCTGAATGTAAGAATTTGTAGTGGTTTATTTATACTGAATTAGACATTCATCTGTGAAAACACTGTAGCCCTTTTGGTAAATTTTGCCACCAGAATCCCAGTAGGACAGGCTGCCATCAGTTTGAAGAGGGTTGCATTAATATTGTCTTCCATTGGGAGAATGCTTTTATGTGGAATTCCAAACCATGCTTATAAATATTTATGTTTTATGACTTCCTAGGATGTCAAATTTCCTCTTATGCTGGATGTGTATGAGCTGTGTACACCAGACCTGCAGGAAAAAATGGTTTCTTATCGATCAAAATTTAAAGATCTAGAAGACAAAAAAGTAAATCAACAGCCAAAGAACGTAAGTCTCCTGACACTCACTAATTCATTCATCTGAAATTGGGAGTAGAGAAAACCTGATGTCCTTAAACATATTATTTTCTTATGTAGCAAACTCCTTGGTACTGAATTTTACATCTTTCTATCCTGTATTTTCGTTAAAATACAGTATCTTGTTTGATGAGAAACTTTAAATGCTGTAGTCAGACAGCATGTATTGAATGTATAAAATGTAGTGTTTCTGTTTACCAGTGCTATGCCTAAAGGTTTTCTGTAGTTACACCAAATTATTCCCTTCAAATACTATTGTTTGCTGGCTGCCCCCTTCTTTAGTGGAGTGTTGGAAGCTGTTCCCTGCTCACCAGTTGGAAGGGGTTGTACAGGAACTGCCACGTGCTTGACTGATAAAAATCTGTGTACATGTATTGGTGAGCTTAAAGTCAGCACTCTAAAAACCTGGTAAATTGTTTCATGTCTCATCCTCTCCACATAATTCTAACACTGACTTCCCTGTCCTTAATGAAGACAGATGTAAGTGGACTAAAGCTGTAGTGTTTTTGCCATTTTTTTAAAGTTTGCTGGTATTTTTCCTGGCCTAACTCCTGGCAAATTCTTTCAAATATTCGGATATGGTTTGCATCCTTTCTTAACACAGATGGGAGCAAGGAAAGTGCTATTTTTGAATAGAATGTGTTGGCACTGAGAGTCTGTCTCTGGTATTTTCTTATTGCCACTTCTGCTGCTAGGAAGCCTCCACCAAGGAATAAATCTTCAGTTGCAGAATTGTTTCATAAACAAACCCATAAATCTCGTCACATAAAGGCAATATGTGCTAAAATGATTCTATATTTGCTTTAAAACTGGTCTTTTGTATGTCCACCTAAAAAATAAACCAATGAACTTCTCTGAAGTTGAACAAAAGTATTTAGACTTAGAAATGCATTTAAATGAATGGAGACTTGGGATTTGATGTGATTGTGCTAGAACTTTTATTAAACTGTTCCACATTAATTCAACTTACTCTCTTTTTTTAGTCTAGTAAAAGTGATGGTGCACAGAAAGAAGTTAAATATGAACCATTTTCTTTTCCTGATGGTGAGTACAGGGAAGCAAATCTACTTTGAAGTAACTTTCTATTCACTTGTTTTTAAGAGTACCTGAAGGTAGGAATATTTTGAGAACCGTCTCTCTTTGAAAATTAATCTTCAGAGACTGACAGCAATTTAAGGAATGAAAAATTAGGTAAACCAAAACGTTGGGATAGTGAAAGGTGTAATTGCCATCCATCTGACAAGCTGGAGATAATACATCAAAAGACATTTGCATGTAATGTGCAGTTGTTTTGCACGCTGCCTTGTCAGTGGGTGGTAGAAGGCAGAAATCAAAACAAAAACTTGAACTGGACTTTTAAATGGGCTGTGGTTTTGCTGGTGCTGCCTCAGTTTGGGGGGCCTGGAAGCCCTGACCCTGTGCATTACATCAGTAATATTTCTGGGTACACATTTATTTCGTGAGAATGCACAACATCCTTGGTTTCCTGTGACTCTCCTGGCCGAGAGCTGCTGCTTTTGGTTCACAGTGGTTTTGTACCTTGCTGTAGCTGGGGTTTTGCACCCACAGCTGTGGTGCTGCGGCCTGGCTGATGCATCTTTGGTCTCTTAGAAATACTGCAGCTGTTCAAGCTACTTCTTCTTTCCCCTCAGATATTGGTTCAAACAACTGCGGCTATTACGACCTGCAGGCAGTGCTAACTCACCAAGGCAGATCAAGTTCCTCTGGGCATTACGTGTCTTGGGTTAAAAGGAAACAAGGTAAAAAAAAAATACACAGCTCCTTTCAGCAAAGGGGCTGCTAAGCAAGCTCAGAGTTTATGTACCTACGTTACAAATGATCCTCTTGTTTTCCCTGCAGATGAATGGATTAAGTTTGATGATGACAAAGTGAGCATTGTTACACCTGAAGACATCCTGAGGTTATCTGGGGGAGGAGACTGGCACATAGCTTATGTTCTACTCTACGGGCCTCGCAGAATCGAGGTCGCTGAAGAAGAAGCTGAACAATAGTCTTCCGTTTTAGCCATTCTGCCTAGGTGTGAAATAAATGTTGATTACTGATCACTTCTTTAACCCCAGAGCTTTAGCAAGTGGATAAATAATTTGTTCAAACCTTCTCATGTGCAGAGGGATATTGTTTTAAAACCGATCCATGTACCAATTAGTCACTACTGGACTGGACTGCCCACTGTGGTGGTGACAATACTTAAAATAGCTTTAATGTCCTGCAGAAGATAATTTTTTTTTAATGAGCCTCTCCTCCTTCTTCTCTAATGTCATCAAGTATTTATTACACACCTACTCTCACATTTGTTACTCTTGCATGGTTTATACCACAGTTCAGTAGCTGTCCATCCTCTGCCTTACCTGGCAGTTGTTAGGAAGGTAGACGAGAAACTGTTGCCTTGTTGTGTAACTCAGTGCTGCTGCCCGTAGCCAACAGCTGTGGCTACAATCAAGTATTTGTCCAGCCTGACCTGCTGATTCAGTCTGTTCTGTTGCTGGCATCTCATGATTTCAAAATAAATTGTGATCAACAATGTGTCTCCATTAAAAACAGCTCCTGTCCTGGTACTGTAGTCAGTATGCGTTTGTTTCCACTTCTTGGGCCACTGATGAATGTCTCAAAGCAGTCATGGAATAAAGTCACTTTTTTTTTAAGCTGTAGGGATGTCTCCTGTCCTGTTACTCTTTACTCAGTAGGTTAGTCTGGTGTGGTAGCTGCAAAACTGAGCTTTGCTTACTCACAGGGCCTTGTGTGTGTCTGCAGTAAAGAAAGCATTTCAGTGCTGGCTGCAGCCTAAAAGCACTATAAAGGCCATCACCTGACTCACCCATCACTGTACAGGTTTCCAGTCCCCTCTAGAAGAGCTCATCCATATTCCTATGAAATGCTTTCACTTCTGTTGGCAGGGTGAGCCTGTGCCTCACTTTTTCAGAAAGGCTCCCTCTTTCACCTTCCCTGGGGCCACTGGCATCACACCTGGCTCTTCTGCCTTGCAGTTGTTACTCCAGTGCCACCTCCCGTGCACAGCTGCCCCTGGGAGCACAGCAAGGCCTCGGGGCTGTATTTTAACTGGCTCGATGATTAAAGGCACATTCTGCACATTAAGGGAGCCCCCACAGCGCTGGCTCAGTTCCTGCAGGCCCCACAGAAATGCTACAGGCTCCTCCAGGGTTAAATGCTGTTCTGCATCCTGTACAGGGTTGTGCCTGGTTGCTGCTCCCAATGTTACCAGCTCTCCCAGCACTGGAGTTGTCAGTCACACTCACAATATGCTCCAGTCCCTTAATCGGTTGATTGCGTAGAAGTTCCTACCTTCTGCCAACCCCTACCTGCAGCAGGAGCTAACACCTGGATATAGAAAATTCCAGGAATTTATCTATATCTGCCTTTACCAACCTTCACTGAAGCATCCTTATCAAATTCCTGAACACATTCAGCAGGCACAAAGCTCTTATCAATGGCTCTGCAGACAGGAACTCTCCTTTGAGGTAGTAGATAACCATGCTGGAAATTCACAGCTATGAGTAAAGAGCAGACTTCAGTGGAAGGTGGTTTTCCAAACACTGATCCATCAGAGATTTTGTGACTGACAGAAACACCACACTAACTAGCCACAGAACAAGCTGTAGCCAGCTGCCACTTAACACTGCAAAAATCTGTCACTTCCTGAGGGAAACCAGCTTGTACCCATCTAGAGACAACCATGGCCTTGAAACCTTCTCAAACCTGTGACAAAAAATTTGTTTATCAAGACTTGGGGGAGTTCCTACATAGCCAAAGAATGAGAGGCTAAAAATAATCACTAGTAAAAACCAGCATGGAAATCCCATAATTATTGCCTAAACAAGTTCTTCAGTGGGAGAGTGGACAGCACTTCTTCCCTGGAGGTCAGTGCTGTGCCTTGTGGTGCCATCACAACCCTATTTTACCTCTACAGGCAGGTTTGACAGTCCCCAGCTCCCATCCCACAAGGGGTGACTCAGGAGTCCTTCACACACAGTCCTTCCCTGCAGTGAGGAACGAGGCTGCCAATGCTCTGTCCAACAGCAGTGACCTGAGTTCTGCTGGTGCCAGACCCTCCCACAGCCTGCACAAACAGCTACCTTCACTCTCCATCCTCCCTTTCATGTTCTGCTACCAAAGATGAAGCTGCCTAGCTCCAGGCCAGGGCAACCAATCCTCTTCTCAGACAATTTGGACAATTTCACAGTATTCTTAAAAAGTTTTATATCATTTACTGAACATAAAATACCTATCAAAAATCTGTTACCTAGCCACAAAAGTAACAATTATCAATGGCAAGCACCAGAGGAGTCACAATTACCACCACCCCAGCCCCAAGTCAGTCAGCTGGCAGCTGGGGCCAGTTAGCTGCTGCCCTCGGTGTCGTTGCTGAGGCTCTCGGCCAGGTCCCCGAGCCCGGCTTTGCTCAGTGCCGTGATCAGGTTCTCAGGGGTGGCGTGAGAGCCCTCCTGGTCCTGCCAGGCCACCAGCAGCTGCTTGGCCCTCATCTTCACGTCCTCGCTGTCCAGCTCAATCTGCCGGATATCAGATTCCTTCATCTCCAGGTAGGGGGCCAAGGCCTTCCACTGCTCCCCCAGCCTGCTGGCAAAGGACTCGATCTGCTCGCCCGTCATGGCTTTGTCCCGCTGCACCTCCGGACCTGGGGAAAACAGGAGGAATCAGTGAGACACAGGGAACAGCTCCAGAAACTCCAAATTAATCTTCCCTGATCTGCCCCACTTTAAATCTTCTGTTTATTTACTGACAGACCGACTTACACCTTCCCTGTAGCTTCTCAGACCTACTTGAGCTCCAAGAGCAGATTTTTACAGGGGTTTACTTGGGTTTCAAGAGCAATGTCCCTTAAAGCCCATAGTAAAGAAAATCTTGCTTTTTATGTTGTCTCCTATTATATTGAGATAGAAGTGCTAAAGTCTTAAATACATCAGAACTGCCTCCTCCAAATGAAAACCAGGATTTTGACAGCCAGACTACAGATTTCAACACAAGTCAATTATAATGTTAAAATACAGAGTGATCTTCAACATTTAGCTGTGTTTTGGATTTTTTAGTCACCTTACTCAAAGTCAACCCAGGTAAAAAAACCAACCAAACAAACTCAGTTTCATTCCCCTTTTTCTCATGTTCATATTGGCAACAGGGCTGTGACAGTAAATTTCAAGGAATTTTCTGTAATTCTGGCATTGACATAAAAACATGGAATACCAGGCTCTGCTGAGAAGCTAAGTGCTGTAGTGATTGCACAGATGGGTTTGCACATTCAGACCTTACCATGCTACAATCTATGGCTTACCATCCACATTTATTTCACAATTTTAAAGAAACACCAAAGATTGAATTATGTAGAAAAATTAATAATAGTCTTAATTTTTAATAAAATACAGGTATTTTATTAAAAATTAAACTCTTTTTAAGAATTAGTCTCTTCTCGTGTCACTTGAAGAGACAGCTGGCATGGACTAGAAGTTTCAGCTCTCTTCAGTGCTTATCAGTCACACTCATTTATCTGAACTAAAGTCACATCGAGGGGAAAAGATAAAAGATGCCAAACAACAAAACAATAGAAGCCATCAGATCACTTCCCTTATGTCTAAGCACAGCAGACCACAGCTCTGCCACTGTTGCTTTAAGACAAGATTTAAAAAAAGATGTAAATCCCACACAATGACACCACAAAGGCTGTTTGAATCAGCATTAAGCTGAAGAGGAAAGAACTTCTCTACCACAGGCAAGAAGACTGCAGAGAAGGCCAAGTGCTGGATTAGGGAGATTCACAGAGCCACAGGAGGCTTTCCACTGACAGAGTAAAGCTTCCAGCAAAGCTGCCAGAGGTACCCAGTGCTTGGCTTTCATGCCCTGCATAACCCATGCCCATGCAGGACCCAGGAGCAGGAACACAGTTACAACACGCAAGGGAGAAGGTGCTGTGAGAGGGGAGAAAGAGGACGGAAGAGGGCAAATTCACAAAGGAGGTGAGGAAGGACACCTAGGAGCAGGACATGCCAGGATTAAAGGCAAGAGACAAACAGGAGTGGATTGCGGAGAAAAATGAGCGAGATGATGTTTGTCAGGAAGGCTGCTCTTCTCAGAGAACCTTTTGCCTTTAAGGTGTTTTAAATGACGAGGAAATAAAGATCTGAGTTGGAATAAATGCATTTCTGAAGGCCCCACAACTATCACCCTAGGAGAAATAAGGGGGAAGTGCTTACCCCAGTGATTAAAGGGCAGAGAGAGAACAGGAAAGTGGGTGAGGAGCACTCACATTGGCTTTTACACAGCTGGTATTTCAGCCATGAACAGCACTGACACTGGCAACATACACCATACAGCAGAAAAGGTGAAAGAGGCTCCTAATGAAAACAGGCTGCTCCTGGTGCCCTGTGCCATGAAAAGGCTGCACTTCTTGGTGTGAATGCACTGGGGTAAGCTGGTCTGATGGCCCTCAGTGGAAACTATGTTAAAACACAGATTCTGTAACACACGTCAAGAGAAAAACTGAAAAGAATGAGAATATGCAAATCTTACTTTCATTGTTTTCCTTTAATAAAGCATCATTATCTTCCTCATCTTCATCTTCACCTGTTTTTATTTCTTCAGAAGGAGGCTACAATGAAAGAACTAAACATCACTGGATGAATTTTGTGTTCAAAGAGAAATTCTACAGCTCTGTGCTTGTCTCTGGAACATGTGTTAGAATGGAAAACTTGACACGATCTCACATGAGAATTAAAAATCCCCCACAGTCTCCTAAACAACAGTAATAAGTTCTAATATAACATAGTACTAACTAAAAAAACCTAATAAAAGTATCCACTGACTTCACAGGATTCTTCCTTTTCATAGCAACAACTCAGCATTCTATAGTGAGCTTTACCACTTGCTTAAAAAAACAAAACCCAGTCAACCAAATTTGAGATCACTACTGACGAACTTATTTAAAAAATCATTATTATTGTTATTCACTAATTTTATTCCTCACTTGGGAATTCCCCAAAGTTTATGTACTTTCAGACTTCTGGAAGGTGGCAAACAAATACACAAAAAACAAACTTTTCACTCTCTAATTTCTCATTTAGCTACTGATCAGCCACGGGCCTTATGTACATATTTATTTCTTACCGCAGCATTTGGCACATGAAGAACCATCAGGAATATTGCATACAGTCATACCTCAATTCATTCAACAAATTAAAATACATTTGCCCTCCTCGTATTTTTTTCTACACTTGCTATTAGCATACAGTTAGCTCTGATGGCTGGACAAACAAAACAGCATGTATAAAATCCAACCTTTACACCTCAGTGATTTCACTGGGTTTGTACATTCAAGACATTGCTGGTTTGTGTGCTAATTCAGAGGTGCAGAAAGTGCCCCTTCCCCACTGGCAGCCTCTCTTATCACTGTATGTAAAGTGATCTGAAAGGCCCTCCTTGGACTCAAATTTGTACTGCTGCCCAAGCAAAGGGTTAGTGCCTTAACTTTACAGCTCCATGAGGTTTATTCTTGTTTTGCATATTTTAGAAGTCAGGGAGCTGATAGAAGAACACTGACAAATCTGCTGTAAAGCTCTGGTAACACTTAGCACAGCACCTTCAGTTGCACAGGCTGCCTCTTTTCCTGCCATCCCAGTATATTCATGAGCCATAATCCATAATTCTGGCTTACACCTTCCATAAAATTGGTCTGCACTGCAACATGGAACCCAAGTAGCTGGGTTAATTAAGAATTAATACACATGCACAAATACATATACACACACACACACACATATATATATACATACACACACTCCTGCCTACCAACAGTACTGCCACAACTGCTTTTTTTTCAGAATACCAGCCATACAACGCTCAACAGTTACTAGGTTAATCAATGTTACTCAGTTTATTGTTACTGGGATCTTCAGAAATTAGACTAAATTAATTTGTAATTTTTACTTTAGTGTACAAACTTTTTTTTCTGTTTTTTTTTTTGCCCCCTCTGTCCCCATGTACCAAATGGACTGCAGAAAGACAAACAGAAAGCATTTATTATTTATTAAGCATTTATTATTATAGGATAATATTACTTACAGGCAGCTCCTTGGCTAATTTGATTACCATGTTTTCTAGATATTCAGGTAAACTCTTGAATTGTTGATTTGTTGGCTGGAAGAAGTGGGGACTTCTGCGTGCCAGAAGTCTCAGTGCTCTCCAGCCATAGTTAGAATTGTTCACAGCCCTACAATAAAACACAAGTTTGATTAGCAAAGTCTGGCATCTATAAAAGCACAGTGAAAGATTTGAGACATTTAGTAATAAAATTCTGTCCAAATTCAAACAGTTTTTGTCCATTGCTGGAGTCCTACACAGATACTAGTAATGCTGAGAACAGTCTGTTTTCTTTAACAATCCAAACATGAAAGAGATTAAAATCAAGTAAAACATAGCAGAGATGAACATACTTATATTTATTTTCAACCATGTTTTCAGGGTCTGCTTGTTCAATAGCTTCTTCAAAAAATTCCTCCAGTGTTGGCATATATTCCCTAAAAAAAAGAAATCAAATAAGGAGCTTAATATGCTTCACAAACTTCTCTAAAATAGACAGTTTTTGTTCCTTCAGACACATCTCAAGCTCATGCACTGAAGAGAGAAAACAAACCCCAAACCAACCCCCTCAAATTTAACAACTTTAAATAAGCAAAAATCCTGTTTGATACATGTTTACTGCTATGAAGTTGTTTACTGCATAACCACTGGATTGTGCCAGCAGTTGCTAGCACTGCCTGTTATAAACATTTAATCCTTCTGCCATACCAAGAGGTGACATCAACATCTGTCAACAGCATTTGCACAGCTCACAGGTGCTTGGGAGTTGTTAGTTTTGTGCCATTTGACAGGATCAGTAAGCCATGGCTGTCCCTGCCACCCCCCACCTCAGTCCCATCTGCTTGTGGTTGGTTCTGACAGGTACTCAAAGCAGCACAAAAGGAACCCTGACCTAGAAACACAACAGAAATGAAATTCCACACCATCAGGATGGGCTGCTGCTGAGAAGACTCTAAGCAAGAAACACAGATTGCAAAAGAGCTGTAGGTTACTGAGAGCCAAGACTCTCAGTGGTGCAAAGCAAGCTCGTAATGATCTGCATTTCTCCTACCCAGTGCTGACAGAGACACCTGCCCCTGCAAGGGAGTCTGGTAATGGGCTGGAGCGTGGGGTGAAGCACATTGATCTATAAATTTGCTTCAATTTGGTTTGGAAAAAGGCATTTTGCCCAGGGCAGCAGTGCCTCGAGCATTTTTACTGACTGCTGGAACCAAAGCCAGCACCTTGAAAACCCATCTGAGTCCTGCCATTCCCCAGAACAACCACCTAAAAAGGAGACAGCTAATAAAGTATCACCCCATTTGAACAGAGATGTGAGGAACCAAAGCAAAAAGCTACACTCACTTGACCACGAACAGTCACAAAGCCCACAATAAAAACTTGGAACTGAATCCAGATCTAGTTCCTGTTTACCATGGTAAGAATTTTCTTGTTTATCTCCACTTGTTTAGGGCTTTATTTATTTATTTTAATTTAATTTTGAAGACATTGCAACACAACACAATCACACACAGGGACTCAAAAGCTTTGGTCCCAAACAACTCCACCTTCATCCCTTGGCCTAGTAAGGGCAAGTATCCTGTCAGAGGCCTTCCTGTACATCCCAGCCCCACAAGAAAGGAGGGCACTTCCTCTGCAAAGCTCTGAACCTCTGGAAAAGCAATTCCTCCACTCAGGATATCTGCACAGCTAGCACCTCTCCCCAGACAACCAGACTTTACAGCCACTACCAGCAGAGTTCTATTTGGGAACTGTCCCATTCCTTCACCCAGTTTTCTTACTCTGTATCATGTCTGCACAGTAAAAGAGATTTTGGTATCTGTAACAAGTGAATGTAGCAGAGTACATTCCCACAATTGTGCAAGCAGAAGGGACTACCAATAACAGCATTTTTCTGTGTCTGTTCCACGAGTAGATCCGGTATGTGCTGGAACAATGCCTGGCAGCAAATTTCCTCTTATCTTGCATTGTTTAAAGCACAGGCCTCTCCAAAATCATAGCCAAGTAGCATGCTAACTTCATCAGAGGCAGACTTGGCAACCTTCCTTCATTATGTAAGGTAATTAATTATACAATCATGCTCTACAAAAATGGGAGTTTTCATCTGGTTTTCAGCTTAGATTTTGCCTTACTAAGCAATGAAACTTACTGTCAGCATAAAGACTCGAAGAAGTGAGGAAAACTGTAAGGAGATTTCAAGGCAAAGATTCATACAAGCACATTCTGTCAAGAAGGTGTGAAATGCACACCTCCTAAGAGCATCTTGAACATTTTCCTTATGCCAGTTTTGTAACTCTCTAATTAGACTGCTAATTAATTAGCTTTAGACAATGACACACCCATTTTTTACCTACCTGCTCTCAGATTTACAGGCTTCCATGTTATCAGGACATAAATTCCAAAGGCGGGTCAGCTCCTCACTGAAAAGAAAAGCATAAACACACACTGTTTATATTCATCATTCTACCATTCCACACTTATGGACTGTTTTAAAGGGATCTGCAAAAGATTGTTATAAGGAAAGAAAGCCTACTGCAAGTTTTAAAATAATGATCCTTTGGCTGTTCTTTGGCAGTTCCAAAGTAAGGATGTTTGAAAATTGTTGCACAGATAAAACAGTAGGGAAAAAAAACCCCAAACACAAAACCCCCCAAACCAAACCCAGAAACTATGTAAAGGAAAAAGAATCCAACATACTTCCCCATAAGGATTTTTTTGTTAGATCCTTTTCCTAAGAAGTCCTCTGGAGCTGGCCTCTTTCTCACAGGCCTCATTGGCTTAGAATCAGGAGGTCTAAAGAAAAAAGAAAAGATGCTCTTGAGTATCAAACCAGTAATACCTCAAGAACAAAAAGATATTTCACCTTCACCTTTCACCTTGAGATGGTGCCAAGTTAAATCACAGTGAAAGGACTGGAGGACTGAGTGAGGCAGTGGGAAAGAGGAGAGAGAAGGCAAAGTAAAGATAAGGAAAGGATTCTGCCAGACACCAAAATTAGTTCACTCAAAAAATGTAAAGGGGTACCAGAATCCCAATAAAGAGAAGGAAGAAAATCACATTTGTGCCAGCAGCACATGTCAGTATGATCTACCCTGCTGCAGGGATCATCTGCTCTATGATTGCAAGGTCTCTTTCCCCAGCTGCACCTGATTTCATGGGATCAGAGAGTGGAGATCCCAGAGCACTGAGGTTAGGGCAAGACCTACCCAAGCTGAAACTCTGGATGAGATCTGAAGGAGACAGAACATTTATAAAAGTCAACTTTCATAATTTTACTTTCCCACAATCCCCCTGCAACCGTAATTTCTCTCATCTAACAACCCCCCTCCCTTTTTTTGCAAACAGTCTATGTCATGAAGAGGTGGCTGCACCTCATCTCTCCAATAAAAGGACATTTCCAAAGAGATAATGGCCCGGATGCTCTGCACCATAAAGAGGCCACAGTCTGCACACACAATGAAGAAGAGTGGAAGGCAAATGTTTGGTCATCCCCTCAAGACAGTCAAGTAGACACATGGAATCACAGTTCAAGTTTTGCCACTAGTTAGTAATTAATTACACAGGAAACTTTCAGTGGTGAAATTGTCATTTCCCTTAAGATAAGGGATCACCATCAAGTGGCAAACTAATAAATAAGTTGTGTAAGAGAATTATTACACAAACTCCAGGTAGCCCTGCCAAAGTCATAAAGTCCTAATGCCATAAAGGCAATCCAAAGGGGTATATGGGAAAGCCAGGCACTAACCTCTTCAACCTAGGGTCTGATGAAAGCAGGAGGGAACAAAACCTGCTCCAATCTCCTGGACCACTGGATCCTCAGTACCACCAAATGTTGCCCTGAGACAATGAGGAATGCTCTCCTGAGAGCCCACACACCCATAACCACCTCTTCCCTGACACACTGCAAGCCTTACGACTTTTGGCAGAAATCTAAGAGCCTTCTGCACTCACTGAAGGGACAGGCAATTGTACAGATATCCAGGTTGCAGAAGAATGGTTAATGCTCATAAGCACCATGGGTACCATATTCTGCACCATTTCAACAAGCAGCAGAAAGCTTTTGTTTCAAAACACAGTTACCTTTCTTTCACAAAGCTTGGGCAGCCCTCATTTTTCCACGAGTTCCAGTTTTCTTCAGTATTTAATATGTGCTGTAGAAACACCAAGTATAGCACATTATTAGGGTCCTAAGCACTTTCAGAGCTGACCTCAAAGTTTTAAATTGAGCTATTAAAATTAAGGGGAAAACTTTGTTCTAAGTTGTGTGCTTCAGTCATTATCTTGAAGATCACCAGTATATCTTAGACACTGGTTTAATTGATTAAAAATTAGTGTAACTCCTCTCTTCAAAAATTGTGGGAAAGGCTTTATATCCCCTGGTCTAGAAAGAAAATGTCTAATTAAGGAAAAAAGGAAAGCAAAAAGACAACTTCTTGGGTTTTTATTAATTTCACTTGTATTTTATTTCTATGTCTCTGGACACAGGACTCCTATCTGCAAGAACTTTTAATTTCTTTTGCTTTCCAATAACACACCCTCCTGTATGTACACATGCACATACAGGCATTTTTCCATTTCTCCCCAGGAGAAGGAAGAAAAGAGTATTAATGAAAACATGACTACAAAATAATAAGACTTTTTTTACTGGGACGAGGTAGAAGTTCTCTCAGATATAACAGCTGTATTCCAAAAGCTAGTTTAAGCTGAAACTGCTTTTTCAATGTGCTATATAGACTTTGCTCAGGCAAGCATCAAAGCACTTACCTCTACCATTTTTGAGAATCTTTCCCCATCTGGAGGATTTTCTGAAAGAAGCTATGAATGGGAGAAAAGAAAGTGAACTTTTTGTGTTGTATCTATAGCAAATTATGTAGGAAAGAAACTCCAGAGAAAACGATGGTTACTGCTTCAAAGGTGGTTGATACAGTATTACATGCTTAATACTCTTCCATGTAATTTTTATGAAAGATGATACTGTACCAACCTGGTAGACTGCTTTTGTAGTATCTTCAATCCAAAGAGACTGTTCATCTGTTAGAACATAATTTGAACTGGAATTGAAAAACAAAACAATGCATCAAAAATTGTGCTGAGGACACATAATTTACACTACATACCTTCTGAGGGATGTTAGAGGGGCTTGGAGGAAATTACTCTGAATGTGATCTGCTCTGGCTCCAGGGATTGACCATTTATTAATTTGTGGAATTAATTAGATGTGCTTGGGGACTATACTTTCAAAGTTTAGTTTCATCCAACAGGAAGCCTATTTGAGTGATTCAAGATCACACCTTGATGTTGGACCCAAAACACAGCAAACAGGCACAAAAAAAATATTTACCTCAAAAACACTCACCAAGTGTTATACTTCACCATTTGTATCTCATGCCATCCTTAATCACCAACAAGTGATTGTTTTCAATGAACATTTTAATGCATTGACATTGAAATGACTGTCACCTCAACAGGACTGAACAGAATTCAGAAGACCTGAATTCCACTCCTCTTCTCTCACTAGACTGCCTTGATAAATAATCTGTAGAATTAGGACAATGATCCTAATCTAGTTTACAACATTCTTTGAGAGCTGTTTATAAAAAGCAATATACAGCAGGTGAGAGACAGCTGCCTTGTTAAGGATGTTAATTATTATGTGCACATATGGCCCAGGGGACTGGAAATTGAACAGAGATGGGATTTTCTTCAGCATAACGTTAGAGACTAGGAACAGATGGGGTTTGGTTCTATCCCACTAATTTATAAAAGCAACAATCACCATTGTTATTTCTTGCTGTTTTAGACAGAGTTCTATAGAAAGAACAAATCAGCAACCAATGCCACATTGCAGAGTCAGTGTAGATTCAAAATGATGGCACACACAAGCACCTCACACTGCTCTAACAACTTGGTGCTGCCACGGAGAGTCTCCTTCCCTCTCATGGCTGGCACTCACTGTAAGCAACTTTTAATGGCCTCTATTTCTCTGAGAGCCCACAACTCACCAACGAGGCAGAAAATTTACTCTGCAGAGATGAGCAGATTGGTTTTTTATCTATATAGTAAATGGCACAAGTTTGAGTAAGTCCAAAGAACACTAGAGCAAGGGAGGGCAAAGAACCAGACAGGAACAGAGAAATGAATGAGACCTCTGCTTTCCTGCTGTAAAATAACCTCAGCCACACCCTATATTTGCCAGTCCAAGGCTCCAAGTTCCACAAGAACCTCAGAATAAGTAGGCAAACTATTTATGATATTTTGGTTTATCTCCAAGTTCCTAGTTCCTCATCCCCAAAACACAAAATATTTTCACATTACCTTTTAAATTTGACTTGTCCCTTTAGATACTGAAATAATATAAGGTACTGCAACAGGATGTGACGCCGGAAGTTACTGTCACTCAGCTGTAAATCCATCAGCTAAACAACAACAGAAAAGCAACAGATCTTTAAATATTTATTCTATTTTAACTTATCTTTGAAAAGGCAACATTACAAATGAAATCCAATAAACAAATGGCAGCTTTACTGAAGACTCTTATTCAAGAAACAGGAGCCCCCAAGTCACTAATTATCAGAAGCAATCCACAAAGAATAAATTAGAAAAAGGAACAGAATAAATCTATCTAAATAAAGCCACCAAACAGTGCAATGGGATACCCAGAGAAACTGTAGAATCTTGGCTGATCAACTGCTCCAGCTGAGAGCTTTGAGCAGGGAGGCTGAACCAGATTCAGGTACTTCCAACCTCAACTAACCTGGGATTCTGAGGAGGGAAATCACGTACCTTTTCACTGGTTAGGAACTTTGCAAAATACACGTGTTCTCCTCCTGTTTTCAGTTCTTCCAACTTTTTTCGGGAAGCCTGAGTGTCGTCCAATTTGTAACTTTTGAAAACAGCCAAAACTTCTTCTGAGTACTATAAAACAGAGTTATTTACCACATGAAAACAATACTGAACCTTTGTAATTAGAGAACTACACTAGACTTAAAGCCAAGCAAGTAAAGTATTTTGTAAATCTGCTATCAGCCTATTGAAACAACCCATTTGTTACTGATGTGCAGGACCTCTCTGAAAACCACAAATGAAGTGAAACTGTTATCACATCAGAATCACATGGAATATCATTAAAGTATGCTAAGAAAAACAACATTTTGGGTTGAACAGTGCTTTGCCAAACATTTCTTTGTTGTTTAGACATCACAAAGTTCACATGACGACAGCACTACATTAAAAAAATTCATCTGAAAGACTTAAGTCTGGCCTTGATCTGTTTCTGAACTGCACCTGTGGTGGTTTTTGTGGGTCTTTTTATTTTTTTGGATGCCATTAGTAGATGTCATTAATTAGATTTGTATTAGGATGTCTGAGCAGATGTCACCTCTTATTAACTGAACACAGAGAACAAAGATTAAAAAAACTTAGGCTTCTGTGAACTAAATAAATACTGAGTGACAAAACTGTGAAGAAAGAGTACTTTAGGAATAAATCCTTATCAATATTCACACTAACCAAAACTCAAACAGCTGGCTGAAGGGGACATTCCTTTATAAAGAGATTTGCTTCATTAGAAACGATCACACCGGGACGAATAAGACTACTCAAAAAGAGCTAGGACTAGATAGAGCTGGTCATCTTCTCAGGGTAAAAATCCCACCTAATCCCACAAGTTCTGCTTTTTGCAGCTGATGGACCATAAAACGGGTACTGCTGGCACTGTTGCAACATACGAAGTATTTCTAATACTAACACATATTAGGGGGTTTACTGTACATTTTAACATGACATATTCATTAACTGAAAAAGGCTCACTTAAGAAAACAGCAAAAGTCATTTCCACATGCACTATCACCTTCCAGCAGCCTGAGCCTTTGAACTGTTCCATGCTTACACAGTCACTGCTACTCATGTAAACAATGACCTGTACTTAGGCTGAATGGCTGAAAGCATGAACTCAGATTACCTTAAGAAAAGTTTTCCATGACACCTTCTCATAGCACTGCACAGGATTTCTAAAATAATCTTGAAGCGACCAGAATTTTCTATACAGGTTATAATCTATTGGAATGGAACTGTGGAAAAAATAATGAAAAAAAACATACTTAAAAGCTGTATATAAAATTCAAGTTCACTCAGGAATGTACAACTCCAGAAAATATCATTCATTTTGGAACTAAATTAGTGAGTCAGTAGTGAACCCTTACAGACAAATCTGTAACTCAGAATTTGTCCTTGTGAGAGTTTTCCATTCAGTCTATTGTCACTTTCTCACCATAAAAGTGAAAATAGCACACAAAAGGGATCTGAGGAGTTTTGCATTATCCGGGGATGAAGGGGAACACAGCTTTTTCTCCTGAAGTATATACTCAAAATCCCTGAATACATCTTATCACAAGAAGCTTTGTGAAGGGAATTTGGAAAACTGTCAAAATCAGAGTGGTTCTCAGCCAGATGTACTTTTTCAAATCTGTACATTTTTCTCTTCCAGGCAACTCCACTCAAACAATTAAGCCACTACTAGGAGTCTTCACTGATTAGACACATCTGATCTTAGAGGACATGAGATGAGGAGAATTTGAACCACAACATTTTAGGATATTTCCCAAACAGCTTTTTTCCTTTCACTTTATAAAGCTTTACTTCTGCTTTTAAAATTTCTGTAAGCTCACCAACTTGTTGGTGCTTCATCATCTCCCATTTCACCTTCTTCTACGTCCATTCCTTCTTCCCTCTCCTCGGTATGCTAAATAGGAAAAAAATTACTTAAGATTTATACAAATGTATAAAATTAAGATTTATACAAACTACAGTTTGCACAGAGTTCTCAGTGTTGTTTACTGTAAACATTCAATTACATATTAGATCAGAAAGCTTAAGCTGGTAACTCAAAAGATGTTTGAAGTATTATTACTGTCAAATGAGCAACAAATTCCTGTCTTAATGCAATGGTAGCCTCACTTCTCCTGAAAAAAAGCTGAAGAGACAGCTTTATCCTCTGCATACTGTGGGGAAAATCTTGCACAGTAAGTGCCAGTGATCATTCCTCACAATCAAACTCCTATTTTCCCCTCAGAGTGCACAGTTTAATGTTCCAGGTAACATGCCTAGTCCCAAAACAGCTTAGTCTGGCAGAGGGACAAGCAAATGATAAACCTACAGTCCCAAAAACTTTTATGCAAACAATCATACAAGTTTATTGCAGAATCAGTGAAAAACGACAGAGGAATTTTCACCTTCTGTCCCAGAGTGCTCTCATGTTCATTGGTATTGAAAACAGTGACATTTTCCAGGTTAAACTGACTCTGCAGGTTAAGCCCTGTGAAAAACAAAGAGTAAGTCTTAAAAACTGTGAAGTTCCCAAGCCTGTTAATTCAGTTAGCTGTTTATGAAATGCTGACACCCAATTCTCAGAGCATTCAAAACTTAAGTTTCAAATCAAAGCAAATAAAAGTCATTTACAACATCAAGGACAGACACAAGAACTAGGATATAGGTGCAAAGTGATTTGATCCAACTGGATTTGATCTGCAACCATCACAAACTTAAAAGGTTCAGCTTATTTAGTCGCAATGTTATGTGTGATGAAAGGCAAAAAATCTCACCTGATTTTTCTGAAAGTGGAAATAACCTAGCCAAGAACAGCTGAATTCTTCCACAAAAGACTGTGTTTTGCGACTTAGATAATCTTCTTAGGAGGTCTAAATATTGTAAAAAGTAAAGAATATTAGTACTTACCCCTCTTTCAATTTCTCATGTAACAGAATTCAAGATTGCTAATTACATGACCTACAGAGCTAATTAAAGGAAGCTCATCTTGGTAAATTTAAATGCCAATGACTCCCTCTGATGAGATGCATTTCTTCCAAATGCATTCTGGAAATTCTCTTAACATCTTCAACACCAATAAAAAAGAAGTTTGAATGAACCCTACTCAAACACAGCCTTGGATACAGGCCTTGTCATTTCTGAGAAATGATATTCTTCTATAATGACCTCCACTGGGGAAGAAAGTTCCCTGAGGTCTGAATGACTGTTACATCAACTGCATGAATGTGTATCTGCTTAGTGATGCACCTTTTAATTTTATTACTTTTGGACACACCTGAATTTAAATCAAATTATTAAACTCATTTCCATTTGCTGAGATAGGAAGTTCTTTAATACTGCTCCCCTCTCCCTGAAAAACTACCACTCACCATTGCACATGCGTAGCAAGTAATTCTTCCCTGCAGAGTAAAATGTGTTCTGAAACAGAATAAAGGTATTTAGAACATTAAGAGATCATAAAACCTTCTTGAGGTTTTATGTTTTATCCAAACAGAAGATACAATTAAGTATGAGTCACTCCTACAGATAATTCTAAATTTGAATCTTCCCTTACATAACACGCAGGTTTCATGAAAAGGTGATATAAAACAAGCAGTCCCACAAACTCCAAGAAAGCATTAAAGAAATTTACATCCAGCCTTTATAAGGAAAAACCATGTGTAACAATGAACTGTAAGAACACCATCCACTTTTTTCTTGGAAAGTACTAATTTTTACAGTAATTTCCTTTATTATTCCATGCATCATTTATACAAATAAGCAAAGAGCACACTCAAAAGATACAACCGTTTATGAACATACCAGGGGCCACAATGTTATCTGAAATAGAATAGCTTGATACAACATTTTGCAAAAATACCTACCGATTTCCACGTAGCAACATTTTTCTCCACAAAAGTGAAAATTTTGTCACACTGATCCAAAGGGAGGCAATCCAGAACATCCCCCAAAAGCACAAAAGGAGTTGATGCAGTGCAGATACCTATGAGGAACAGGGAATCTTTTATTCAACAAATTTGAACAGAAAAGTAAAAGAAAGAGATGCATTACACTTAAGGAACATTTGATTAAAAAAAAAAGAAGAAAGATGTTCTTCTGAGTTCCTACCAATCCTAACAGAAAGCTTGTGCTAAATTGTGAACTTTCATTGAAGCTATTTCTACACATACTCAAATGAGATTTGCAAAAGCTTTGCACTAACATAAAGTAAAAAAATCACTGCTCTAATGACCTCAAAGTCTGAAACAAGGTCACATCTTTTTGCAGACTGCAAGTGAACTCTTTCAGACTTCTAAATCCACAGTTAGTCACCAAACACACCCATGAAGCCTGAGAGCCTTCTCAAGCACCACTAAAACAGTGCTCCAAGTCCACCCACTCATGCTCACCATGTCACATATATAACCAAATTTAATGATGTTATACTTAATTTCTCTTCTGAAACAAACCCAAGCTTACTAACTAATTGCAAAAAAGCCACATATCACCAAAGGTAACCACTGTAGCTGACTTACAGAAATCAAGATTTTAAAATCCCCCTAAATGGTTCTTAAAACTGCTGACAGATTTGAAAGAGAGATGCTCACCTTCTGTGACTCCATTAATAGCAAGAGAAATAATTGCCAGGAGATTCTCACACGGAGCTTTGTTTATCTGAACAAAGAAAACAGTGTTGAAATTCTCTAGTCTGACCATAACGTATATAACAAAACTAATATTCTTGTTTCCAAGTAAGCATATCTAAAACGAATATTAACATTCAACTTCCCAAAACAATCTATGAAATTTGAGATGTCAGTTAACTACAGTAATTTTTTACTGAGTGTGAAACCATTCTTGACTGCTTTCGGCCACTAAATACCCAAATACACAGAGAACCATTTATCTCTGAAAATAAATACCCCACATTTAGACTTCATTCAAGCATTATTTGATGGTATTACTTCTCCTTTCATCATTTTTTTCAGCTGACACGGCAGCTCTGTTGTATATTAGTAACAAATCACAAAACAGTTTTGATTTGAAGAGGTCATAAACAGCTCCTTGCTCAAACCCCCCTGCCATGCACAGGGACACCTTTCACTAGACCAGGCTGCCTAAAGCCCCATCCAACCTGGCTTTCATCACTTCCAGGGATGGGGCATCCACAACATCTCAGGGCAACTTGCTCCAGTGCCCCACCACCCTCACAGCAAAGAATGTCTTTCTGACATCTACTCCAAACCTACCCTTTCCACCCACTCTTAAAGTTATTGAACAATGCATATTTATGGATCAGAATTTTAAGATGTAGCAGACTTTCATAAGCATTACGAAGAACTGTTGGAAAAGGCTCAGACAACAGCTCTCACCGTGGTGTGATGTCTGTAAAATACAAGATTCTACCAATCTCCTTGAATCATCTGTATTTAATCTCAATTACCTCACTATTACATAGTTCCTGCTTTTAATAAAGTGTTCTCTTATGCTAAAGTAAGTTGCTGTTACATTATTACACTGGCCTGCTAATAGAAATTTGACGTTCAACAAGAGATAAGATTAATCAATTCAAAGTACTTACTATTTCTTCTTCTACAACAACTCTAAAAGCTTGATCCAAGGTACACTTCTTTTCATTTTCACTGCAAATGCAAACATTCCACCTTAGTTAGCAACAAACCTCAGGGACAAGATTATTAAAAGTTATCTGAAAAAATATTCTAAAAAATCAAATGGCCTTTACTTACCTTCCAGGAACCTGGTTAAATGCATTCAACAGTGGCTTGATGCTTTTGTTAATCAGAGCCTCTCTAGTGGATGTCTACGAAACGCAAAGAAAGAAAAGCTACAACACCAGTACAAAACTAAAAGGATCTTTCTCTGACTGTGGACAGAAACGCTAAGGAGTCTTTCTGCCACACACCATGTGTTAGTTTACAAAGAACTTTGTAACAAGAAGGGCAAATAACAAGCACATAGAGAACCAGGCAGGCAAGCTAGTAGAGCATCCCACATCAAACCTGGGCTAACAGTGAGGTGAAAATAGCATTTTTAAGTGATACACAGAGGATCACTCTGTCGTGACCAACACTGCACCCACCACTGTGCCACACTCACAACTTCAGGTGGTCGTGGTGGTTTGGGACATGAATCACAGAATATTCTGAGTCAGAAGGGACCCGCAAGGATCATCGAGCCCTTCATGGACAAGAATCAAGACAAGACCCCCACACCATGTGCCTCAGAGCCCCTCTGTCTTCACGGGAGTTAACAGCTCCTCCCAATTTTCTATCACCAACATACTCGCATTGGATCCCTGCAAGTCTTGCATTTACGGAGATGTTGAAAAGCACACGACTCCTGCTAAGAAGACGGACTAAAGATTACTATTTCCCGTTACAAAATCGATCTAATGGATGGCTCCCTCGTGCCTGGAGCACTTCTGTGCAAAACCCACCCTCCTGTCTGACAATCTGAGTGGCAAACGCGGGGATCCAGAGGCCACACGCAGCCCCCCCAGCCCTGGGAAAGGAAAACCATCCTTCAGCAAAGGCGGCAGCTGCAACACGCACCTTTTGCTGCGGGGGGCACGCCACACTTTCACTGTCTTTTACATCAATTTTCGCTAAGCTGCAGACGGATCCTGCCCTGGCCGAGCCGGCGGGCAGCCCTCCCTCACCCCCGCACCTCGGGCGGCCCTCCCTCACCCCCACAGATCGGGCAGCCCTCCCTCACCTCCACACCTCGGGCGGCCCTCCCACACCTCCGCACGTCGGGCGGCCCTCCCTCACCCCCGCACCTCGGGCGGCCCTCCCTCAGCCCCATACCTCGGGCAGCCCTCCCTCAGCCCCAC
>JAHLSL010000019.1:10543516-10652807 GCA_025920805.1 Petroica traversi
GGGACGGGGCTGGGAAACACCGGGCTTGGCTGGGAAACACCGGCGGCACCCCCGCCAGCCCTGCGCTGCCAGGCCCAGCGCTGAGCCATGTCCCCAAGGGCCGCATCCGCCCGCTGTTTGAGCGCTCCCAGGGATGGTGACTCCGCCGCGTCCCTGGACAGGCTGTCCCAATGCTTGGCAGCCCTCTCGGTGAGGAGATTGTTCCTGATATCCAACCTAAACATCCCCTGGCGCAGCCTGAGGCCATTCCCTCTTGTCCTGTCACTTGTGGCCTGGTGGAAGAGGCCGACCCCCAGCTGGCCACAGCCTCCTGCCAGCTGTTGTAGAGGCTGTGAGGGCTTCCCTTGCTTTCCAGGTGTTAGAAGGATAAATTACTTGTCAGTAGAATTGCCTGGGTAAAGTTTAGGATTTGACATGTTTCAGTGGTTTCAGACGCACGGAGGTTTTAACAAAGCTTGGGGACCGCTGAGAGCGGACACTAAAGAATGCAGAATTTACAGGCCACCAGAGCGTTTGGCAGAGCTCCCGGGATAAGGATGGAATTAACAAAGCCAACTCAGTGACTGTGGGAAATCGGCTAAAAGGTAATTCTGACAGGGAGATTGTGAGCCCCACTCGTGGACCAGTGGCTCAAGAGAAGGCCTGGCCATACAGACTAATTGGCATGAGAAGTAAATGAATTATTTAACCAGCTGGATATAAAATACAAATTACTAAGAGAATTGTGTAATTTGTGGCTAGTGAACATTAATGTCCTTGTTTGCTAAAATGTATAAATAGTGAAACATTTTGGTAGTTGGCGTGCCGGCTTTGTGGATTTGTCACCCAGCACCCCTCTCTGCTCAGGACTGTAAATAAATAAAATACCTTCAGTCAGTGTGTGAATTGGCTTCTTGAATATTGGGTGAAAAAACCTATTTTGAAAAACCAACCTGAGCCTCCTTTTCTCCACGCTAAGCAGCCCCAGCTCCCTCAGCATCTCCTTGTTAGACTTGTGCCCAGACCCTTCATGTTTCACTATTCCCAAAGTACAAATGACTCTACAGATGTAGCTGTAGGTTGTTTTTTTTCTGATAAATACCCCTAGACCAGTCTGCCACCATTTTTAAAGCATCACTGAAGTAAGAATGATATAATCAGTAAAATCATCTCAGTGCTGACAGTTTACAGGTTGAGCAATATCCTGTGGATACCTCCTGAGCAACAGAAATATTTCCAGCAGAAATTACACTTCTCATGACTGTAGAGTCAGAATCACAGAATTGTTTGGTTAAAAGGGACCTTGGTGTCTGGCCAAAAGCTCAGGTACTGCCAAACTCTTGTTCATAGGTGGAGAAAAAGCTCAAGCATCCAATATCCCGTTCATATGGGAAGAGGCAAGTAATATCAAAATTAAATTTACTATCATTGTTAAATGCAAATATTTAAAATAACCAATGAAAGGATAGACAGAATTATGTGAGGGGCTGGTTTTTTTTGGTGTGATGTGGCTGTAGTGAGCTTTTTATACCGGGAGAGGGAAGTGTTTGCCCAGAAAAGGAAGATGCAGCGTGAGGGGCAGCCTGACCCGCGCTCGGGTGGCTGTTCCAGACGCTGCTCCTCTAATGGGGACGTGGGGGCACCCTGCCAGCGCAGAGTTTGTCACCTCGTCTATAATTGAAACCATTGTTTGACTCTGCCTAAAAAATGTGGGCTATGCCAGAGCCATGCCAATTCATTTCAGACCGTGGGGAAAGGGGCTTCATAACATTGAAAATAGGTTCCACATGATGCATCTTTCTGAATGAGTCACCTGCGTGTGCTGTGAGACTTGCTGAATGTTGTTCATTCAGGCTTGGGAAAAAGTTCACTTTTCCCTCCCCCACCCCACTATTTCTCATCTCTTATTTTAATAAATTAAATCCTATTATCAGCTGAATAAAGGACCATTCTAAACGAATAATTTGACATTATTCTAACTCCCCATCTCTTACTGTAAGAAAGAGAGCCAAAGAAGAATTGGTTATAAAAAAAGCTTTAAACTTTAAAAAGATGGTAGAGAGTGAAAGTGGAAGAGTTCTAAGGAGATCCTGATAAAGGAAATTGAGTCTATTTTTGACTATAAATATTCCTTAAGCCAAGACTAATGTTTTAGATGAACAGAGAGAAGGACTGCCAACATACTGAAAATGCAGTACAATATATTTGTTAATGTGTACAACATGACTGAAGACTTTTTTATCTTGGGGTAGGAAGAAATGAAGAGGAAGAACAATGTTAGCACTGTGATTTATTAGTGATTCAGAGCCACCTCTTGTTCTATACCGAATTTTTCCTCTGTTTGGAGTGGTGTTTGGTACTTTCTCATGGATCTCATACAGAGGCAGGGGATGAACGCTGGGCTGTTAGTGCTGGTGGTGGGTTATGGATAAATGAGGCTGCAGTGCCTGAAGAATTCTCAGCCCAGCAGCTGCTGGGCAGAGACCGCCCCTTCAACAGCAAAGTCAGCAGCGTGGCACTCCTGCTTGCCACGTGGTGGTGTCACCGTGCAACATCTGACAGCATCGCTTGAAGCCGTCCTCGTCACCTCCTTAACCGAGGTGCCAAACCATGCTCTGGGCTGGCAGGCAAAAAACTGGTTTTGGGGATCAGAAACTCAGAGGAGTAGTGCTGCATACCTGTAAATTAAAATGCTGCAATTATCCTGGGTATGAAGAGGAGTAGTGCCCTAAATTAGTTAGCAGTATGTTAGAAAAAGCTGTGTCTTCTACTATGTGCTAGGTGGGAAGCTAAGGAGGGAAAAAAGAAGTAAATACTGCTTTCTGTAAAAGTATTGCAAGCACAATAATTTTTCAACCCAGATTTAAAGCTATCACCAGCTGAAGGCTCAGATGGATGAAAGCAATCAGCAGCAACAGTATCTCAGAACACCTCTGTGCTCAGAGGTCAGTTGATAGAACAGATTTTCTATCATCTTATGTCAAGAGGCTGTGTAGCTGGAATTACAAAAACTTCACTCAGATTCTGTCTTTTGGAGTAAAGTCCTGTTTCAAGATCAATGTGAGTTTCCATTTTAATTTGTTAACGTCCCTGCAGAAGGGCATGTCTGGAGACTCTGAATTCTCCTGGCTCTAGGGCTTAGTGCTTTTTTCTCCCTCCTTCATTACCTGTCCTTGTGCTAAAGTGTTTTGCTTTTCAACCCACTTCTTCCCCACCACCTTGCACACCCCCCAGTGTACAAATACAGGCACAAAAGGTGGATAAATTGCCTTAGCAGCCCGTTTAAATAGCTTACCTGTTATTTCCAAATCAGTCATGGGAAGTTGCACAAGGCAGTTTTATCTTTTAAAAGTTGATGAATACAAGGTGTCCTACCTTAGGCACTTAATTTTAAAGTGGCATCCTGCCAGCCACTGTGGGATACAATTAATAGTGTGTGGACTGATGAAGGAGAAGCTAGATTAACACAAAAAATAGACCCTCGGGAAAACTTAGGTAACATTTTTATAAAGTGAATAATAGAGAATCTTTCTGCATTTTATTAGTGTATTACGCTTTTCGCCAGAACATACGTATAACTTTTATGTATGTTAAATCTCATGATGATGTTCTGGTGCATTTAATACTTTCAGGGTTTCCTCTCGATGTATTGAATAAATTTTTGGGGAATATATACCATATGATCCCATTCTTTCATACCAGTTGCAGCAGAAATGTTTCACTGATATATTTTGGCGACATTTTTCAAATAATTTGGTAAGAGTGCCTAAAAAGGGTTCCTTTACTTGGATTCACCTAGAAGACTTCTTCACATGTGAGTCTGAGAATGACTGATTTTCCTACTCCTCATCTTTTATCTGGGACGTGGGACTTGCTAGCATAGAACAGCTGGAGTACTGTCACTCTGCACAGAGGTGGAAATATGGTCACAAATGGCAAATGCTTTCAGATGACCTACTAAGGGCTTTAATGACCAAGACCAGGATTTGACCTTAGAGTCAAAACCTTGCAAAAATGTTTACCGTATATTGTTTGTTTTATCCCAATGCAGAGAATGTGTCTTCTTTTTGCCAAAAGACTTTAGTAAAATTAGTATCTGTGTGCTACTAATACTATGGAAGTCTGGCTTTCTTCAAAAGCAAGGTGTCACACATCTGGCTGCTATTTACAAAAACTGTTCTATCAACAATACTGCTGTGATTTCAGCAGAGAACTTGAATTAGTTGGACGTTTTTTAGCTAGAATTTCCTTGCAACATATCTCTCATTTTGAGCATAGTCTGACATGGAACCCCTTTAATTTAATTCACGAGTGCTTTGTAATGTCAAACTTAGTTATTAAAGAATGCAGGAAGGCATCTTCTGGACCACATGCCTATGCTTCTACACCACAAGTGCCTGGGGTTACTTTCACATCTGCCAGTGGTATGAATTCTGAAGTATGTTGTTGTTTTGTGATTATGCTACTGAAAAATGATACTATTTTTGCATATTCAGTTCTGTGGATTGCACTACTGAAATTCATTCCTTCCTCCTTGTCATCTTTTTGACCTTCCTTGTTAATATTCAGTAAAAATACTACTCTGCCTCAAAGAACTTCTAGTTCAAACATGCACATAAAAAAGTGTACAAAAGTCAGTGGAAGAGGTAGGCTAATTCTGATCATAAGCTTTTGGAAATGAGGTTTTCTTTGACTACAAATTTGAAATGAAAGAGCAAAGAAACTCAGCAATACAGGCTTGAGGTAATAAGGAAGAAGTCAGTAAAGTAAGAAGAAAGTGAGAATGCCAGAAAGACATCAGTGAAGAGAGGGGGTGGGATGACCCACTCCTTAGGGGTAAGGAAGTGGGAGTAAGGTGTAAGAAAGGGTCAGAGTCATGAGTGCTGGAGGATGAGTTGGTCTCAGTGGAGAGGGAGAGAAGGAACCCTTGGAGGAATAAAAGGATCTAAAGCAGGGAGAGCCCATCTTAGCTCAAACATTCCCTGCTTTGGAAGAAATCCACCATGCTGCAATGGTTTTAATTTGAGTGCCCAATAGTTGTCTGTGAGGGGCTTGGTTAATGAGGAAATGGTCACTACCAGTGCTTAGTCCAGTCCAACAAACCTCTGTCACATGCGTAGGCAAGAGGAAAAGATGGAATCAACTATTGTAGTTCAAGCCACAGAGACACAGTCAAGAAAAGCCCTGCTGAGGTTGTATAGCAGGAATTCATCAAAAGATCTCCCCAAACAAGGCAAACTATGTGGGTGAAGTTTTTATATCAGGATTTTTGCTCTGTCAGCTGCTGTATCTCTTCTGTACTTCAGCACAGGGCATAATTTACAAGAGGGGATCCTCTAGTACAGTTGCTGCATGATCACTATGTGCTGTTCTCACATGTTGGTTGTCCTTAACAAAGAGTGAAAAAAGACTGGGAAAATATTTTAAAAACAGTAGTGAAATTCATTATAATATCTTAAAATATGTAAGGCTTACAGCTAACAATTCAAAGAAACTTGGGGAAAAAAAAAAGCATAGGGAGTACCAGCAGGGAATTAGCAAACTGTACATGTCACATCTCCCAGCTCACTTTATGAATATGTTCCTCTCTACTTTATCTGTGTTTGGGTTTTGTTTTGGGTTGGCTTGTTTTTCAAAACTGCAAAACTTGTATGTTCTCCATACCCAAATGGAAGTTTGTAAAGTACCTTGCCCTTTGTGGACCTGTTTCACCTCAGCCTGCTGCTCTCCAATTGTCCTTCTAGACTGTCCATACATGGGGGTTTTGTGTCCCCCCTGGAAACTGCCGGCTTACAGCAACTGATTCTTTAAGAGCCATCTGAAGGCAAAATGGAAAAATCCAGCCATGTCCATGTGTAAATTCTAACTAAGGCATGTGTCATTGATAAACTTTGCTATTGGGGCTCTCTGTTATACTTTATTTATATCAACTTAAAGCCTGAAAGAATGTCGCTTTGGCTGCCTTTCAAAACCTGAGAACTGAGCATATGTGGATTCATTGAAAGGGAAATTAGTCACTCTTATTGCTTTAGAGAAACCAATCACTTTAAAATCCCTGCAACATCCATATGCCTCCCCATGATATAAATGCCTCAGAGGTTTTCTTGTTTTGGACATTTCCTTAGAGCAACTATCTAATTACTAAAACACAGTTCACCTACTGAAGTATGGAAAGGCATTTGGAAGTATAGCTTGTTCCATCAAAACATCTGAACAGACTTAGAATCAGCAGAGTGTTTACATTTTTGCCAGTTATGTCCAAGTGCTTGCTGCTATTAGATGCTGTCTTTTTCCAGGCAGCCTTGCCTGTCATACAGTACTGGAGAGCTCATGAAGAGATCCAGTGTCCTTTAACTTTGCAATTTGTAGCAAACCTAAAGCTGTTTACCCTTGCTCTCACATGCACATTCATCCACACCTTCACCAAGGTGAGCTGTTTCTCTAGCTGGAAGAAGACAGTGCAGGCCCAGAAGATCAAGTGTTATTGCCATGATGCAACCAAACTCCTTTCCAAGGTCTCCTCGTATCCTGTGTGACCATAACAAGTGGCAAGCAGGTTGCTGAGTCTGTTTTATGGAAATTCCTCTCTAGTCTTCCAGCAGGAGAATCAACCTAAGTGACAACAAACAAAGAGAAGGCTGATACCCATGATGGCAAAATGGCATTGGTTGATAAAAGAGCCCACTTAGGCTCTGAGACTGCTCAAAAGATGTTCTAGCCATCACTGGGCAGAGTAGTAAGGCTGTTTTCTTTTTGGGTCCCTCCTAGATGAAGAGCCTTTGAAGGTAAGCTCTTGAACATCACTCCTACAACATATGTAGGAATGGCAGGCTCCGATGCATTGAGATGAAAGGTGAGGGGTAGAAGACCTATTAATTTGCATTCAATTTTAGGTCTCATAAATAGCTCTATTTCTTCAGTAAGGCCCAGATCCCAGTCATGTGTGGAACTAGGGTGAGGAGCCCAGTCTTCATAAACACATCTGCTAAAATAAAGGGGTGATTCAGGATTTAGGTGAGAGAGTGACACAGTGGTGGTCTGTTGTCCTTACAGAGAGCCTAGGACAGGTATGTTTTTCTCTTAGACATTCAGTTAAATACCATAAATTAGGTGGGATGGATCCCAATGGCAGAAATAACTTAAATGATCTCCCCTGCTTCTCTTGTGCTGTGTTCTGGCAAGTGCAGCAGACCAATTTACCATCAGGATGCTAGCACACACACACCCTTCAGTAGGCTGCAGTCTAGGAGTAATGGCTAAATTGACTACGCAAGATAATCTCAGATCTATTGCTTTTCCAGATGACTGCTGACCTTAGATGCTTCTTATGAAACTGAAGAGAAAATTGATCAACCTTCTCACTTTTTCTGGGGCTTGGTTTTGGTCCTGAGACAGAGGACCATGACACCTGATTGCAAACTGCATGTATTAAGGGATATATCTAACACTGCAGTGCCTGCAGTGTCACTGTGATTCCTCTCCTTAGTAAGCTGGTTCCTCAGACTCTCACAAGTCTGGATTCTTTGCATATTCACAATCATTACATGAACAGTTTCAGTTTCCTCACAACATTTGGTACTGAATTCTTCATAATGAGACTTAAATTCTTTAACTGTTCTAATAGTTTGGCAAAGCTACTGGCCACTGGGCTTTTTATTGTTGAGGAATTTCACAATTGTATAATTAAATCAAGAGTGTTTGTATGGCAGCATAAGAAACTCTGAGCCCCTGAGCTATGGTTTTTGATTTTAAACCAGTTGTTGGAGCTTGTGCTCAGAGCTGTGACAGCAACAGATTCATAAAAACAATTCAGCAACAAGGTTTCACTAGGTCATTGTTAATAATACAGTCTGCTGGGATATATTTGAAGCATGCAGGTAGCTCCAAAGAAAAATTCCTAGACAAGTTCCTGTGCTTTGCTGAACCTGGGAGCTGGGCAAACAGCTGAAGGAGAGCATTCACTACTACAAGAAAGTTCCCCTGGCTTGTAGGGAAGAAGTTGGAGGGGAAGGACACACTGGAAGTATGAAAGTTTCATTTTCTTTGCTTTCCCTTGACTCTAAGTGCCAGTTTAAGTGACATTGTGGTACATTTTCTCCTTGTTTTCAAGTTGTTTTACACTCCTTCAGAGCAGGTGGGAGAAAAAAAAAAGAGAACTCATTACATGGAGATACATGTGCAAAGAGTTGCCCAGCACACAAAGCCAATCCACCAAACAAAAGGGAAAAATAGATTTATCCCTGAATTTTTTAGAGTAGGATTAGTAATCTGAGATGCCCATGTACTTCAGAGAAGTAGGGATGCTCAGGTAACAGTGTGGTTTCTAAGCTGAAAATAAAATACCCAAATGACAAAATGTATTACCTGACTACAGCTTTCTATCAATCACATTATTTCTTGTTATATATAACTCACCTACTTAAGTTTCACATATAAATTACTTCCCTGGGTTACCCAAGGGAACAGTAATAATTTTCCAAAGTATTCACCTGAAGTTTCCTAAGATTATTCAGGTATCTATTAGACTCTACAGAGACTAAATATAGCTACATGGAGCCTTCCTTTAGAATCCAGGGCTGGAAGAGAAATTTCTGTTTCAACAGCAGGCAGCAGGGCCATTTTCTTAGTGAAGCTGTGGATCTAGAAATGTTTTAAAACCTCTGTGGTTTCTTCACATGAGGAAAGTGTAAATCAGAGAAAGAAGTGTTGCAAGAAAGGCCATCTGAAGCAGAGTAAGTGGTACACACAAATCTTATCCCAGCTTTCTGAGCTGGGGGCATTTGGCAAATGAGAAATTGAGAGGTGCTGGTGTTGGGATCAATCTTCCTGGAGTAGTGGTGGTGCTGTTTGCAGCCAGTCAGTGTTGCCATATCCCACTACTTCTGTACTCTGTTTTCATAGGTAGGGGCTGGTAGACCCAACCTTAGATCAGAATGTATGGGAACACTGCAAGTTCACGATTTTCTCTGTAGATGTAGCACAACATTTTTGCTGGTTTTACAAAAGGAGAGATAGATTCGACCTCAAAGAGTCCTGTTCTTAAATCCTACCTCCTAAGTTGTGTCTACCCACTAAGTATAGACCTTCCATTCATTGCCTTATGTAAGGAGAAGCAGTAATTGTTTTGGTCAGCTGCTGTCTGCTTTGTAAATGAGGCAAAGGGAGGTTTGCCTTAGTTACAAATATCTTGTGAACTAGTGCATTTTTTTCTGTGTGTTTATATTTCTACTCCATCTTTCAGCCAACTTTCTTAAAATATTTTGCAGGTGTTTCTGTGGGAATACTCACCAAACATTTCTTTGGTTGAAAAAATTCATCAGCATCTGTAGTGAACAGTGAGAGAAACTGGGGTGAAGAGTCTTTTAGACATTGATCAATGGGACCAATGATCTGTTTAAAGCCAAGCAGAAATTTAAGTGATTTACCACACCAGGCCTTTAGATCTTTGCCAAATGTCATCAAGAAAATTGATGGTAGTACCCATATCTCCTATAACTCTGCCAGGTTCAGACTTTAATTATTATAGCAAACTACTGTTTTATTTAGTAAAAAAAAAATAAATCTGACAAGCTTGGAAGAAAAATGGACTGGTTTTGTGACAGACTTCTACACACAGAAATCTTGTGTGACAGTGGCAGGACTGAATCTGGTTGACTCCCCTGGAGAAAGAACTCTATAGACTGAGTGTGCTTGCAGAGAATCTGTGAATAGAGGGATGGACATCTGCCAGAGAAATCCTCTGTTTTCAGGCTATAGAGTTTTTAAAACACACGGCAGATTTCACCTGATTTTCTGGAAGGTGAAAAAGATTGAGATACCTCTAACTTCTGTTTCCTAAACTACAATGGCATTCAGTTAGGGGCATGTCTATTTTAAAACTCACAACCATGATATGAGCATAACTAGAAAAAACTGCTGCTCCATTAAATTCAAATGCTGAAGTTAAGTGTTATACTCACCACAATGTTCTCTAAGCTTTTTTTTTTCTCTCTCTGGTTGGCATGTAAATGACATAATTTGCTCTGATATATTAGTTGCAGGATTAGAAGGCAACTTGAAAGTCCTTTAGCTGATGTTTCAATTAATATATTTTTCAAGTGCACACACTTCATACTCTAGAATTTAATGTTTATGCCATTGTAGTCATTATTATATGAACCACACTAAATCAGGTCCAGGTTGTATGTGGTGCTGGGTGGTAATGGTGTGTTTGCTGAGCACTCTTTGCTGTCACCTAATGATGCCACAGGTACTGGATTCTGTGGGGTGGCTGAGATGTTCACACAGGGTGGCATATCTGACACAGCCTATGACCATACCCTTGGCAGTGGGAGAAGATGGTCCTGAGCAGTAAAACACCTGGGAGTAAATGCCTGAATAAATGCCTTCCTCTTGGTTTTTCATTCTTAGGCAGCAGTCTCTTTTGAACAGAAGCAGTGGTTCTGATTCTGTCCTCCCACAGGTATTTTGTGTTCTCTCAGATGTGTCATCTTGTGTGAAGGAGAAGTGTGTGGTATGCGCTCCCTTCCAGTGCCTGACAGCCCCTGACAATAAATTACAAGTAATAATATATTTTCCCTAAGCTTTACTTATCACATATTTTAGCCTGTTCTAGGTTTGGTGTAGTTTCTGGTTTTGTTTTTGTTTTTATTTCCCCAGTAGAACTTCAGATTCTTCACCTGATTTCTTCAGCTTATTTTTCAAAATGTTCAAAAATTAGGGCTGAACCTTGCAAGGTGTTGCACGTGCATTGGAAAAGAGCTGACCCAGTGTTATGTGGGGTCTTTGAGCATGGGAACACCTCTGACTGCAGCATCAGTGGTGGAGGGGGAGAACTGCTTCCAACAACTGTGGTGCTAGAGCCATGTACTTCTCAAATGGTGATTAAACTGTCAAAACAAGGCTTGCCTGGGCTCTGTGAAGCTTGTTCTTGGCTCTCCACGTGGAAGGACTGTCATTCCTCATCTCATACCCATGGCGTGAGTAGCCCAGAGCGTGGCCAGAGTGCTGTGGGAGTCAGTTCCAGATGGGTTTGTGCAGCCTTTTACATGGTGTACACTCATTTTAACTGTCTCTCTGGGCTTGGAAAGAGAGCAGTGTTCCTGGCTCTTTTTCCTGGTTTCACAGCCACATATTCATACAAGGTTTTTGCCCTGACTGGTGTGATTACAAAGGAAATAGTGCAGTAGCCCCTAAAATTGAGGGAAAAGAGCAAATCAAAACACATCAGTCTCCTGAGCCGGAGTCCCAACTACCACAGTGTTGGGAAAAATGCCATGCACGTGATTTTGCTGCATGCTAAAATAAAGGGAAGGGAAATGAAAAAATATATCACCATGTCCTTTAAAAATTTGTACCTACAGAGTTGAAGCAACCACAAGTGATGCTGTACAGATGGTTTTTCTCTTGCCAGGGAGAAGTGCAGTGAGGCCAGAGTCTTTTAGTCTGTCATATATATAACTGAGGATTTACAGTTGGAATAAGACTTGAAAATGTAAATGGCTTTTCAATTGCAGAGTCTGGTCCGTCAGAGTGGCTTTCATTCAAAGCTTTGTCTGGGTAGAACAACAGCTGTTCTGCCTGTGTTTTTTCTTGCCTTATTTTATTTTTAGAATTTTCTCATATTCTCATGTAAGAAGCCACAAGATGGATGCAGACTGGGGGACCTTGTGGTGATGTCTGAAATAAATAAAATGTTCTCCTTCTCCACAAAGAGAGTTAATTCAGCTAGTGAAGAGTCCTGACCTGGACTTTTGAGCACCTTCCCAATCCTAACATAGCTAATCTGGATAAAATGGTATGCAGAGATCCAATCTGCCTTTGAAATTAGGGGTTTTTTTCCATGAAATCACCAGCTGGTGACTGCTGAGAGTCCCCAACTTTTGCATCTTAAAGTTAAAAACTGGGTAATGGTTGGTCATGTAAAAATGCTACATTTAAAGCAAATTCAAGGGTATTTGGAATTGAAGTGTCTCTGGTGTCATCAACAATGTTTTTAAAAACTAAGGTACCTCCTTTTTTATATCCCCTTTTTCAGCATGCGTACATTTCTGCAGCTTTTGTTTATTAAAGTTTGTTTATTAAAGATCCATGTTTGACTTAATAAAGTGCACCTGTTCAAATGTCGATACCAATGAGGATTTAGTACAGAAACGGGAGCTGCGAGTCCAGATACTGCTGTGGATGTATTTTCTACTGCAGACAGTGTTTTGTTACTTGGAGACCTACTGTATGTTCTTGCTTTTGTTCTTTCTTCCAAAGTTGAGTTTTGTACTTCTAATACAGATGGAAAAACTAGAAAATATTCTGTGTTTCAAAACTTGTGTAGGAGGAGAAGGACATGTAAGAAAAACCAACCAACCACCAAAACAAAAGCCTCAACCCAGCTCCCAGAAGACCTGGAGCCACCAGGAATTTTTGTTTGTGCTGGGAAAGTATTACATGACTTCAGGCACCAACTGAATGACATGCCTTTCTTGCAAGGCAGGGATGTGTTCTTTTCACAGCTGAGAATGGGAATTACGAGAACCACAACACTGCCCTGTTATATTGTTTCTGAGAAGAGAGCTCCTCTGTGGTTGATCTTACTAGAAACCACGATGAGGACACCAGGGTTCGTTGTGCTCCTCAATCATTCCCCGTATTTCTCTTTTCTACTCCCTGAGCTGTCCCATTCTCTTTTTCTCTGTTCCCCTTCTGTCATCAGTTCTTCTCTCTTTACTTTTTCTCTTTCTTATCTCTTACAGATTTTTTGAAACACAGCAGGAAAGCAGGGGTGCCCCAGTCTGTCAGAAGATGACCAGTGACAAGGCTGTGCCTGTAGATAAATTTGCTTCTACAAGCAGATAGCATGAAGCTGTCTGTTGTTCAGATATCAGTTCGTGCTGTTCTCACAGGCAATAATCCAGGAACATTATTTGCCTGCTACAGTGGGATACTGCAATGCCAAGGATACTTTTTCTGATTTCCACTTCCAGGCTTTTATTTTGACGTAAAAAACCAAAGTGGACAAAAATACATTGTTGCCATTCAGAAAAATAATTCATCATCTGTTTTATATGAGTGTGGGTAATAGACATGGAATTAAAGAAATGTCATCTTTGCAATATGCCCAGACTTCTGAATGAGAGAGATTCCTAACTAAAATTCTTCCAAAGTCACATTTCAGACTTGCAGCTTCCATCAGCGGGACCTCTGGCAAGGCTAGCAGGAGCATGACTGCAAATATGGGGATTTTGGAGGCAATCCTTAGAGCCTGGAATCACACTGATGCCTGAGCTCTGGATTTGTGCCTTGGCAGGACAGACAGAAAAAGTAGAAGTCACATGCTAATCTCTGAATTGGAGATTTTAATGTCTTGAAGATCAAGGACCCTAACTATTATCTGAATTTAGATTCTGCTATGGTGTAAACCTAGAATAAGTGTGCTTAAGCTCAGATGTTCAGTCTGATTTTTCAAATGCCTTATAAAATGTGTTACTGCCTTGTAAAAAGCCAGGCACTTGTAACCTACTCTAATTCAGCGGGAAACCACCCTTTATACCCCTTTTGTTGCTCTCTGTTCTCTTGCAACACTAACAAAAAAGAGTATGGAAACTTCCACCATTCAGCAAGATGCCCAGAGTGTCCTCAGATAATCCCTTGTGGGTCTGGACGGTGGGATCAGAGCCAGGCTCTGTCATCAGGGCTCCCCAGCTGGTCAGAGGGATGTGTTTGTTCCCAACCACCTCTTACTGTGTCTCAAGATGAATGGCTCCACACTGACCACTACAATTACTTGACAGTCCCAGGAGAGATGCTATTTAAGCTAAAGTACAGCACTGGAACTAGAACAAATGTGTCTGAACTGGACATAATTGCATCCTCACTGGTTATTAAAGAAGATTCCTAATGAAGTTTTTGAAGAACAGCCAAAATGATTAAAGGGACACAGCAACTCCTAATTATTTTTAAAGTATAAATTGGTATGTTTTGGGGAAGAGTTGTTGAAGTTGAGCTGCAGAGGAGTCTCAGAAGTCCTTTAACCTTCTTGTTTCTGATCAAGGGGTCTTGTGGTAATTTAGTGTCAGTTGTTAATTCTTACCCACACAGGACATTGTGCTGATCTTCCTCTGCTGTGATCACAGTGAGTTCTGCTCTCCAAAGCAGCAGCAGGAATGGCTGCCTCCCGTATGCAGGGTGATGGCAGAATGATACCATTCTGTTTAATTTAGCATTGAAAAGCCCACTTCCCTCACTAGGGCGTATGAAAAATAATTTGCTCTATGCCAGTGTTGGTTTCACTAGAAAAAGTCACTTCTTAAAATCACCTCCCCGATAAACAAAATCTCCAAAACAAGACATCAATATTAATAATATTCTTGAAAATCTACTTTTTCTTCCAGTCACAAAATGGGGTTGGCAATACTTACATGCCTCTGAGAAGTTCTCTGGGTAAGACAATCATCATGGCATGCAAGGTCTTCTCCAAAAAGAGCATTATTTGCCCAGTAATTTGCTTTTATTGTTTTGGTCTAAAAAACCCCAAAACATCTCCACACAAACTTTGTAGCATTACACTGAGTTTATTTTGAAAAATAAATCAAAGAATGTTTTTTTCATCTCTGAGCCAGATGGGAAGAAAAAACAAACGTATTCCACCATATGAAAGAAAACAGATGAGAATGTTCAAAAATTTTTTTAGCCAAGTCTTTTTTTTTTTTTTTATTTTTTCACTGAACAGCGTGGAAAAAATGAGGTGGAGATGGTGAATGAACAAACAGGCTCTGGTTTTAGGAAGACCTGGTTTCTGGAGAGCAAGACCACCAGGTTTCTGAGTCGAATCAGCCCCCTTTCCTCTACTCCTTGCAGAGCAGTTTCTTCCCACAGCCACTGGCTGCCCCCGACCAGCTCCTTGCCTTGCCAGTGATCAGACACCAGCTCCTGCTACTTGCCAGGAACAGAAAATTAAGAGAGGAGGAATAGCAGGAGTAGATCAGCCATTATAAACAGGTAATTTAAGCCATCATAATGGCCAATGTGGGGACTGATGCTATTCAGTTCAGGACGCCCCTCACCTGGAGGCCATCTCAGGTGTTTGGTGTGTGCTAGGACAGTAAGCAACAAAGGCCTTCAGCTCTTCTTAAAGGTCTTGTTCAGACCAGGCCTTCAAAACCATGTTCCTAGCCCCTATGTGCTGCAAGAACAAGGTACTGAACCTGCAATTATGGGATAAGACAGCCCCAGTCATGCTTAGAACAAGCATGGTATAAGTGAAAAGGAAGGCTTTAATGGAAAAAAATTCAATCAGTTTGATTTTTAATACCTATGAATGTTCTGCCTCCACATCTCTCTGATCTCCACATCTTCTTGGTCACACACACATGCACAGAGTGAACAACATTCATTTCCACATCTCCGTTTAGTGATTCCTTTATTGGAACATTTGCAAGTATTAATTATAGACAACAAAAGAAATGAGAGTTGAGATTTATAAGCTCTAATCAGCTGAAGGCATTTCCAAATAAATTAATGAAACAAGTCAGAAATGACATTAAGAAATCAGAACTCAATGTAAATCACAATGACTTTCTACTTTCTCTGCCTTTTCCTCTTTTTCTTCCAACAGTCCCAGTGCTTGCCAGAGTATATGAACTTGCACTTAATTTTATGTAAAACAACAAGGATGATGGGAATGTGTGCTCAATATGACAAGTTACAATACTCATGCTTAAGAAGGAAAGTCAAAACTCAAGCTGGGACAAAATAATTTGCTACCACTTAAAACTTTCCATACAATCTGCATTGTTACTCAAACCATACAGAATGATTTGATGAGGATGTTTTCCCATTAAAGAGTGGCAGGTCTGACTTTTATGACAATTTCTTGGCCCATTCAGGTGTTCTGCTTGCGCTCCTGCCAATCTGTCCTTTCTGTGACAGGCTCCTGAGCTGTCTTAACACTCTCTTGGTCCTCTCAGTGATTTCAGTCCTTGTTGCCATTGGACACCTCTGTTTCCTTCCTGCAGGAATACTAGGTCAAAAGAATGGTCTGTCTCAGCACGCCTGGCTGCTCAGGCCATATTTTAAGGATGACTGGACACATCAGGCACGCAACTGCAGCATCCATCTTCATCCAGTTTTGTCTATCAGCTGCAGTGTTTGATTCAAATGTGTGAACAGAGGGTGTGAGCCCAGTCATGTCTCATTTCTCAGAGTTCTCAGCTTGTCATTCCTCTGACTGGAGGACACTAGATAATTCTTGGATAATCTGATCTCGTGTATGTACTATCACTGCTGTTGCTGAAGGAAGAGAAGGATAAAACCTGAGCAAGGAAGAAATACAGCTTGGGTTTAAACAGAGGTTTCTCATTCACTTTTTTTGGTGACAGAAGTCCGTGACGTCAATAAAAAGCATGAAGAATGTAATTTAATGTGGTAGATGCTCAGAACCTGCTTATTTCACTTAAATAAGCCAACATTCAAAACAAAGGCAGCAGTGCTTCTACTTCAGTGCGGCTCTGCAAGGCTCCACTCACCAGGGTTTGTGAGACTCTCTGGGCATGCAAAATACTGTTTTTTTACCTCAGTATCCAAAAATGGCAGTCTAACATTATCTCCAGAGACACTGTGTAAATATATATGTAAACACTACAGCATGTGTCTACATGCAACTCCCAGGTATAGCATAAGAGTGCATGGCAGAACCAAGTTGTATTCAAAACCTTATGAAAAATCCAAAGTAAAAGTCTCATGAAATCCATACCGTCTGAAGACAAGCCCTGTCTCCATGATGGTGACACATGGTTTCTGCAACTGTAATACACAGACCTTGCACTTTTAATTAAGCAGATGCAATTTTCATGTTGTTCCTGTCTCATATCTAATTTGTACCCACAGGACAGATTCCCAAATGTAATATTTTGTGTATTTTGAAAGATAATTATAATTGAAACATAAAACACTGGAGGAAGTGTGAGATGTAGGGAAACAGCAGTCTTTAATTGGTTGGTCTTAGGAGAAATATTTGAAAATATGAAGTAAAAAATCTTGTCTCTTTCCAACAGAGCTGGAGTATTTCAACAAACTTATCTGCATTCAGCCAAGGTAAATGGCAGGTCAGGAGGCAATGGAAAAATAGCTCTCCTTCCCAAGAAGCCAAAACAACTTCCTTCATTGTAGAGCATGTGGCCATGAAAAGAGTATAAAAACTGGAAACAAATACCAAGGTTTCTGCTAATGAATTACCCTGCTAATTTTTAAAATTTTTGATAAGCAACACTGCTGCCTAGACAACGGCTCATGGGACTGTAGAGGAAACTGGCTAGGTAATGATATAATCTCTTTCTGCTTTGCAGCATATTTTATTTTCTACTTTGTTTGGGAGCGAAGTACTGCTCCAAGAAAACAGAGAGATCGACTTACAAAGCACTTTGGAGAAGTGCAAGTTTATTAGACTTTTCTGAGTATGGCATGTTTTTCTCACCAAATCTTGAAATCTGTCTTAAAAACAAACATATTTCAGTGTGTGAAGCTTTGTTTCTCTTTTCACAAAGCCTCTCACCTGGGCTTGACCTGCAGTATGTGGAACTTACTGGAGTAGAATTCCTTACGAGAAAGGAGAAGGAATGAAAACATTTCAAAATTATTCTTAAAGACTGGAGATTTACTTCCATGGCATTTTCTCCTGAGTGGAAGGAATGTAGGATGGCAGGCAGGCAGAAAACGAGGGAAGGAAGGAGGGAGGGAAGGGAGGAGGGAGGGAAGGAAGGAGGGAAGGAAGGAAGAAGAGAGGGAAGGAAGGGAGTAAGGGAGGGAGAGAGGAAGGGAGGGAGGGAGGGAGGGAAGAAGGGAGGGAGGGAAGAAGGGAGGGAGGGAGGAAGGGAGGACGGGAGGGAGGGAGGGAGGGAGGGAGAGCTTTTATTAAAATGGTCTTTCCAAATTACCCCGATGAAACACTGGCTGTGATCAGAGCTATAATGAGTATCTAGTCCTTAGTCAACTTAATTGTTACACATGCAGACTAGACTGCATACAGTAAGGAAAACGCTATCTAAAATCTGCTTTAAAAGTTATTTAACCAGAAAAAACCATCTGGAAAAGTAAAAATATTTCTAACTGGAAAAATATTTCTCTACAGCTGAGCTAGGCCTGATAGCAAACCTTAATGAATTATTAGTACCTTTATTGTTTTCTTTGGCCCCTGTGCACTAGATTTGTAAAAAAAAAAGTCAGTAAAAAAGAGAACAATTGTAAAAAGCAAATATTTTGTACAAAAATACAAAGTTTTAAAAGCTCTTAAAAGTATATTCCATATTATTGATAAGAGTTGGACTATATATATATATTTATATAAAATCTATATATTCGTGTATCTGTATAATTTTCCTACATTTGGGATTTTAGCAAATGAAGCAACTGTTTACACAATTGCTTTATATGTTTTTCTATATGAGTGACAACAGTCTTACTCCGATTGATAGAATGTCTTTCCTCAGAAGACACAGGTTGCTTATGGATGTGGTTACTGGTTGGGAAGAAAATCTAAAACAGAATTAGTCCAACTGTATTTCCTGATGCTGTGGGATGAAAGGCCTTAAATAATTACAGGATGCTGGAGAAGAGTTACTGCTGAATTCCTTGATGCTTTTAAATCAGTTTTCAGTGCTTGTTTTCATATTTTTTTTCAATTTTGGAAGTCAGTGTTGCTCTTTCCCAGGATTTTCTTCTTCTTTACGTATATTTCCTTATTATGAAGGTATCTGTAAAGTCCCAGCCTATTACACTCCAAGAATTAGCCCTACAGTATGAGAGAAAAAAAGAAAAACAGAGAAAAAAATCCTGTAAAAAGCCTGTGAAGATTAAACAAATTTACAAAAAGAAAACTTTCAGAGATCAATGTAAAAAATTTGAGCAGACTCGTATTCACATCCTGTAAGTCCTGGAGGATAAATATTTGTAAACCTAGAAGTTTTCTTAAAATAACAAATGTACGTAGGAAAACCAGGGTAAATTATATTGTTACGTACACATCCTTCACTCTGGACATCCAAACAGAGTTATACACACAAAGCTTGTTCAGCACTTTGTTTTGTCTTGGGGGGCTATGGATAGGATGTAATTTTGGCTCTAGCTGACATTTATGTCTGCCTTCATTGAAATTCAGTGGACAAGTTTCCAAGTGGAGCAGCCAGGCACCCTTGCCAAAGCAATGTTTAAACAGGTTGTATGGAGGAGATAATGTTTCAGGCAGAGCCTTGCCATGAGCACAAACACCAGCTCTGACCATGTTCTGTGGCCATGGGGCCGGGCTCTAAGCAGCCATGGGAACCACCTGCCCTCTGCTCCTGCAGAAATGCCTGTGTCAACAGAAAGAGATGCCCTGTGGCAAACACCTGGCTGACTGCTGGGCCACACTGCCTGTTTATGAGCCCTTCACCCCAGCTGCAAAAGATGAGATGCTTATGGCCTGTGGAACCAGCTTCTCAGTCTCATGGGACATCTCCTAGCAGTGACGGGAATTTTAAGATCTCCTTAGCAGTCACCAAGTGCCTCCTATTGCACAAACTTTCAAAACAGAGTCTTTTTGTTTTCTGAAGGCTGGTTCCTGAGCCACCCTAAGGCCAGCTTTCCCCAATGTGTAGCCACTGACCCTATAAAGACAGCTTCTAGTGTGGGTAGGATCTGGAGCATGTGCCAAATCATGCCCAAAATTTTAGGCATATGTAAAGCCTACAGGAAATGGTCAAGATGCTGAGCATGCCATGGCTATAGCCAGCTTCAAGGCTGCTTTTTCCAAGTGCAATAAATCCAACATTTGCATCTGGATCTGAGGAGAACTGCTCCACATGTGATTCCCCCTCTTCCTCAACAAGGCACTGCCGTAGCATTTAGCCAAGATCTCACCTCTAGCTGTGGGACATTTACCATGAGCAAGATTAAATAATCAAACCAAGGGCCTTGCTTACCTTTGTCCATGTCTTTTTCACAAATGAAATTGTTAACATCTTCACAGTAGAAGTCATTCCAGAGCCCAGCATAGATCAACCCGGCGCAATCTTCCCCTGGCCCGTGCCCGTGACTCCAGTTATCAGGCTGCCCGGTTTTCCAGTTTCTTTCCACCAAAAAGCAAGAGATATGATTGCACAACACAGTACACATGGCAGGTTTTCACCACAAGAAATTAACGAAAACATCATGAGATCTGTTCTGAACGGGAAATACACATTGAAACAAACAATACATGACTCTTGCTGCAAATGGAAAACAGATGTATTACAGAGAAGGGAATCTATGTGGCCGCAGGCTGCCAAAACTCAGAGACCTAAATTTAGACCAATGAACTTTATTTTAGTTTCTGAGTGTACATGCACACACAGTGGGAGTGCTCCATGCTCCATGTGCATTGCTCCAAGCCTGCAAAACCTGCACACTGCATTCCTGCTGGCAGATGGGACTGAGAAGAGCCCACGTGCTCAAAGGCACTGCCAAGAAGGCAACAGCCTGCCCTTGCTCACTGCAAGGGCATTCAGCCCTATGACTGCACCAAAGCTGGGCATCTTGGGAGGAACAGCAAGGATCTGTGTGTTTTAGGGACACGTGCTCAGATGGAAAGGGAATTTTTGTGACTTTTAAGGAATGCACATAGTATATTTTCACGCATCTTTTGAGATCATTAGCTTTGATGGCGAAATTGAACGTAGCAAGTAAAAAATCTTGCAGCAAGTGTTTCTTCATCCTGTTTTTATTTAATGAGTATGATATGCTTCCAAACTCAGGACTTAAAAGCTCCGTTTTCCTGAAGAAACAGGTTGTTGAAGGGAGCTTCTGATTGCTGGCTGACACCGTCCATGCTCAGCTAAAAAACATGCCTGCTTGATACAGAGCGCCCAACCAGGCACCTGGGAGGACACACAGCTTTCCAGAAGTAATGAAATACTCCAAAAACCTGTAACCAACAGCTCTGAGGTTACTAAAGAGCACCTAAAACTGTGGTGTAGTGGAAATCCACTAAAAGCAGCGGCTGAAGTGGGAATCAGTCACAACGCTGCCATAAAGAGGAAGAAAGATGAAAACGGGAAAGGAAAAAAGGGGAAAATATTACAGCTCATTTGAAATGAATCTGACTTTTTCCATGTTTTTCATCTAAATGAACACCAATGAGATCACAGCTAATCATTTCGTAACATCTGACTGACTGTGTAGGCTGTTTTTCTGAAGCACAGCGTGTTCAGATCTATAAACTCTTTAGTCTACTCCTCAGTATTAAAAATTTGGGTGGTTGCAATCTGTTCCATTTAGGACAAATTAGGTGTAGCCCTAGGATTCCTGGAAAGGTGCCAATTCAGTTCTCAGCTGGCCAAAATAAAGACGGCCTCATTTCATGCATTTTCCTTATGTTTAATGCTTTCCACTTGGATTTGGGCTTTATCTAAAGACTGGTCATTTTTTATCAGAACGAGTGCTCTATTTATAGCCTGTTGTAATGCAAATAAGGAGAATTCAAACCAAAACAGTAAAACTGTGCTTTCCATTTCAACTTCATAATAAAAGTCAGGAGCAAATGTTTTGGCAAGAAACACTGTGCTGCGTAGTTATGTGATTCTTTCATTCAACATTCAGTTTTCTTCCTGGCAAGGAAAGGAATCCCTGTGCATGGAGAAGGGAGAAAGACAAAACCCCAGAACCCTCAGTAGCAAATTAAATTATTGGCATCTACAACCATCTGGATCCATTAGATAATTTCTAGATGCTGCTTTTAGAATTGTCAGCAATAGTGGTAGCATTGCTTTTTATTTACATACGTGTAAACCGGTAAGGATCCATCCAACCATCTCCATTCATTTTCCTTCTCTGAATCCGTTAGTCCAATCCAGAAGCTGCCTTTCCCAAAAATCTGCCTTTTTATCCATTGCTGTGAAAGAAAGATCTTAGTCCATAACAAGGACAATGGTGTTTGGAGCCAATAAACTACACTGGTTTCATAAGCCTCTTGTTATCAGAATATGGAGGGCCAGAGAAATTTTTCTAAGCTGTAGATGTGTTTCAGGAGTTGGCCCTGGGACCCCTTGCCTAGACTGGAATCCCTTGCAGTGTTTGCAATGAGGTAGAGAGAGCTAGGCATGAAAATTAGGTTGACATAAAGTCACGCCTTTTGTCTCATAGATACAAATTGAAAAAACCCCAAAGAGAAAGCAATTCTATCTTGACATCCCCACTGCTATGTTGAATATTACTAAAAATATAGTTGGATTTATAGTCAGATTAAAAATACTTTTGGGTCACACTAGTCCTAGGCTGCATGTATTAAATCAGATAATTTAAAATCAAATTATGTTCACTGCTGCAAAAAATACTGTGATAATATACAAGACATAATGGATTCCATCTTTAGAGGTTCAAAACTCCCACAATTGTCAGCAGCTTTTCTGACTCCTCTGTCTTCCCCACCTTCAGGGCCAGCATTTGCTCTGCACACACTGCCCTTGTGCACATGGAGAAGCTGCTGATCAGGCAGAGGGTGGACAAAATTCTAATGAGTCCATCAATGAATTCTACTACAGGAATTCATTGTGCTCTCAGCTTCCCACTGTCTTGTGGTTTCTACATGTTAAACAACTTCAAATTCCCTCCTTGAAAAACAGGAAGAGAAGATCATTACCTGCTCCTCTTTGTTGTTGATGATAACCAACTGTGATGCTTTCTCTTCACAGAATGACTTTGCCTCTTCAAAAATTTCTCGTTCAACTGAAAAGTAGTAGCACTTTTCCGAATAGTTCTTCCAATGGGGAGAACAACCTGTGATGTGAAATTTTTTGTGTTAAGCCTGTTATCGGTAACTCAACGGAGCAGTAAGAGGGCCACTAATGAATGGAGGAGCCCATCCCCATCTACAGCATGCAGTGTGTTCATGGCTTACCATTAGCCTCGGGTGCGGGTGTAGGTTCATTCTGCAGTGCCATTGGCATTCCTGGACCTGGTGGCCCTGGTGGGCCAGGTGGGCCCTTCGGACCAGGCAGCCCAGGGACCCCAGGTAGTCCAGTCAGTCCTCGTGGTCCTGGTAATCCTGGGCTTCCCACAGTTCCTTGCAGGCCTTGGAATCCTGGTGGACCTTGAGGCCCTGGTGGTCCATCCTTGCCTGGTGGCCCAGGTGGCCCTGGGTCTCCACTTGGTCCAGGCAGACCTGTCTTGCCAGGAGAACCTCTCTGACCTTTGGAGCCTGGCGATCCTCTTGAACCTTTCCCTCCTTTTTCTCCTGGTGGCCCGGCTGGCCCAGGTGGGCCCTTCTCACCTGCAGGTCCTGGTGGTCCGGGCTCTCCTCTCTCTCCTTTCGGCCCTTTTAGGCCAGCAGGGCCAAGAAGACCTGGAGGGCCTCTGTCACCTTTAGGTCCCCTTGGACCAGGAGGGCCTGAAACAATGTAAGCATGCAAAGTGGGGATATGCACAGAAAACAAACCAAAAAGCCCATGTGGGGTGGGCTCGTTTAATATAGCTCAGACCAGCACCACTGGATATTTAACAACACAGAAACCAGGCTAACAGCTGCTTTCATCAGTGCTGGTACCAGTGCAGCTGCTTTCCAGGTCCTATCTACTGCTGTTCTTTCCTTGACCTCCACAAAATACAGGATACAGAAAATACTCTGATACACCCAGTCATGTGAACTGGACAGCATGCCCCAGGTGCCCAGCCAAGGTGCCAGTCCCTGCAAGACACACTCTGTGCTGTTTATGCACCAGTCCTGCATGATTGTGGTCCCGTTCCCTCACCCTGCCACGCTCCCTTCTCCTTCTAGTCTCATCTCCCTGCTCTTACACCCAGGACTTTTTCTTCTGATCCTGTTTGTTGGTCTGTCAATAATGGGGTGCCAAAAAGAGAAAAAGTGATGGATAGTGAGAAAAAGACCAACTGTGGGAAAGACCAGAAGCTGCAAGTTGGCCAGCTCTAACAAGACAGGGAACCATAACTGACAACAGGAAATGGCAATACTGTGATAGCAATAAACAACAAAACAATTTGGGATTCTGTTCATGGATGAGCAAATCCCTTGTCAATAACTCCCCACCCCCAGCACCAATCAACATAATTCAAACTCCTCCAGAGACAGATTTCCAAGCTGGAATCATTTAGGCCTGGTTGAAATAAGAATGGTTAAGGTTACTGACATGTAATCTTTAGGCTAATGCAGCCTTAGTTTATTTGGAGCAATGGATTTATATTTGTGATTAGAGTTTTAGGCCTGACTGCTTCACATCAGATTGGAAATATGAGTGTTCTTTTCATTTGGGATAATATTTGGCTAGGAGAAACCTCCAAAACCTGATGCTGTTTATTTCTGGAGAAAATAAAGTATCCCAGGATTAAAAACTAAGCAAAGTAGGATGTTTTCTGGCAGACTAACAACTGGCTTAAAGTGAAATAGCAACTTGTTTTTCAGTAAGGGTGGACCTTTCTGGGAATAGTCCAACATATATTTTTTAGCCATTTCCTCCTTACTGGGGATTGGTTTCTTGAGGTTCCACACCTTCACTCACTTATTTTAGAAACTAAATCAAAAGCAGATCCAGTCAGTCAGTTGGACAGAATAAAATTTGCTAAGTCAGAACCTCCTTTCATAACATTCCCATTTTAGCTATGTAAAAAAGACATAGAAAAACTAGTACAGCAAATTCAAGCTACATGTACATTTCCAAAGTTTAGGATTAGATAATGGAAAACCCCAGGACTCTGTATCAGCACGCACTAACTTCCACAGAACAAAAGAAGTAATGCAAGCAGGAATTAAGCACACACACATCATTAGGGAAGCCGCATACCTTGAAGGATAGTGAAGTTCTTGATGAGCTGCCCGTGTTTGGAATCCACCAGCTTCATTTCTTCCATGATTACTGACAAATTGGCAACTTCAACATCTAACCTCGACCTCATCAAATCCTGCTGCACCTTGAGAGATGCAGAGTCTACACGAATATTGGCTAGCGTGCTGTTCAAAAAAATCAGCTCATCTGAGTGTTTACTTAAGGTGTCTGTACAGGTTGTCCTGACCTCACTGAAATCACTCGTCAGTGTCCGTAGGTGATGAGCAGTGTAGCTGATGTTGCTGATGATATTGACTATATCAGTTTCAAATACCTGCAGCCTCTCTTCTAGATGGCTGAATTTGGCAGCAGTTCTGTTTTCATCATCTTTATGCTGTTCCTGGAGATCCTTTAGACTTTGTTCATTGGCTTGGGCAACAGTGGTGATGTTCTCCATCTGCCCACTGAAGGAGTTGAGCTGATTGTTCATGTCTTCAAGTGTATCATTGTTGGCTTTTGTCATTGCTGAGTTGTTGGCAGCCAAAGCCTGTAAATTGTGCACTTTCTCCTTTAGCCAGTCAGTGTCCTTCCGGGCCTGAAGGACAACCTGCTGCAGATTTTGAAAGTCATTCCTGATTCTTATGATAGCCGAGCTTGTATCTTCCACTGACTTCTCTAAGGCACTGATAAGATCTCTTTGCTGCATTTGAGTCAGGTTTAAGTTGTTCAGGCTCATGATGACCATATTATAAGAATGCTCTTGGCTTTGCAGGCTTGTTTGTATATTACTTGTATCTTGTTGAAGATTGTTGATATAGCCAGTATACGCCTGAAGAGTCTTATTGACACTATTGATCATCAAAGAGTTACTATCTAAGGCACTTTTCATTTGGTTCTGTTTATCATCTAATACATTTCCAGACTCTTGCAGCTTCTCCAGTGTATCTTTGTTTCTGGTAGTTTTCTCTGCAATGTCATGAAGCTGCTGACGAAGAGCCAGAATGTCAGATCTGAAGCTGGACAGTTCAGTGTTAGTATTCAAGGCTTTTTGTCCAGCTTGGTCATCTATTGCACAGGGGGAAAAAAAAAAAAAAAAGGAAAGGCTTTAGGGTGTTTTTTTTTTAACACAGTATAAAACAGCACAGTGTATTTTAAGAATAGTCAGGTTGCCAAACTGTTCAGGAGAATTTTTATGCTATCTTTTCCAGAAAAGAGAAACCAGTAAGCAAAGTTCTGCCTCTAGGCAGGGAAAAAAAGCAAAGAGGAACTGGTGAAGACCTTGTGTCTCGCTGAGGAGAACAAGACGGTGATTCTGTCATCACAAATATGAAAAACTATGGTTAGAAACTGATGAGCATATGCAGTCAAGTAATGGTGTGTTCTGAAGGAAAACTGAATGAGAAACAGAATTCAAAACATTAAACAGGTATCAGCAAGTGTAGGTTTTGAAGTTAAAACCTCAGAAGTTTATTTTATCCTTTTCATGTTTTCTTTTTTCTTTCCATTGCAGGCAGAATACCTTCATTGTGGTTTAGTACATATAATTCCAACTTTCAGAATATTTGATTTAGTTTTAAGTAAGTTCTCATATTTATTTTAAAGCAACCTGGGTTAGAGGCAAAAGCTTTTCCAGCAGGCTACTTCAGATATATCAGGATAAGATATATTTCTGGTTTTCTCTCTACTACATTATTATTGCTTTTATTTTGTCGTTATTATTTCCTCATGTCCTGAGTTTGAGGAAGGCAAAACCTTTAATCTTTGAGGAACATCTCTGCTTGTGCTTACATTGCCCTATGGAATACTTCTGGCAGCTTGTCCAAGTATGATAAAGCATTTGAGATTGCACAGCCATCATCCAGGGCATAGAAACCAAGGAAATAAGCAGTCAACACTTGCTTTCAGGGAAGACTCCCTTGCTGGACCTCAATCACATATATTTTTGTCCTCATCTAAGTGTAGCTATATTTATGAATTAGACAGTCTGAAGTCCATAATTTCAGATGATGCCAAGAAAGAGCAGTATGGTTTTCATAAATTACAGTGAATACAGCTGTGTATGGTGCTTTGGTCTGGTGTGACTGAATGAGTCATGATGTCAAACATCAAATGATGGCTTGTGAGACTTCAGCCTGAAGTGTTTATGGAGTCTTTCATGGATGGACATCTTCCTGAGCACAGTTCTTCTCCCTGCTGCTTCTCTCACTCCCGAGTCTTCTCAGCTCTGACTGTGTTTACCTCTTGGCTACAGCTCAAATTATACTGTGTTCCTCACACAGCTCTGACAGCTGCCAGGTCCACATACAGCTAATCCCTGAAGGCCTGCCTTCCACTCACCACACCCTCTTTTCATTCTGGCCCTACTTTTATGTCCCTGCTCCAGAACCTTCCTAACTTCCTCCACTTGAATGGGAACCGATGATCCTGAGCATCTCACTGAGCATCCATCCAACAGCGTGTAAAAATGTGTGGGTGTGAATGAAGCAAAGGTGCCCCAAGTCGTGAAAATTTAATCAGCATAATATAATAACCCAAATAGAATCCAAAAGGTTGTACGTGCTTTAAAGTGTAACATTTTCTTCTATAGATGTGTCAGAAAAAGAACATGTCACTGAATTACCCCTTGTCTTTGAACTAAACACTGTGTGCAAATACTTTAGAATCCAGCTCCTTTTTGAGGGAAAAAAGTTGTAAAATTTTATAATCAAGCTGCAAGCAAGTTTTCCTAGAAATAGATGTCTCAATATATGGCTTATGAAACTAGACAACATTTATTTCAAGAATCACATGCATGTATGTGTATATTAATACTTCTACAATAAAAACTATATGTCTATGTATAGGAAGAAAAATAGGAAAGTATACTTGGAGCTAGAATCTTTATCCATGGGTTTTTTTAATATATCTTCCTGCAAATTGAAAACTTTTATAGCACTTGGGAGACCCAAACACATAACAATCTTATGTTCTGTATCCCTTGAGGCGATCAAGAAACAATTTATGGAAGTAATACACTTGCCTCAGACATAAGAATTTTGAATATCTGATTATTCATCTACCTTGTAAAATGGCCTTTGGTTTTGAATCAAAATTGCTAAAACAGCATCAAGATGACTGGGTGACAGGTGCTCATTTTATGTAGAATCTTTTGTGTTGTAGAACAGCTTCTGCTATGTTTTACATCCCTACCTCAGAGAAGGTTCTCTCCTGAGGACAACATTTAAGTGTCTGTTTATTTAAGTGTCTGTTTATTTTATAAATGCTCTCAGAGTGACTTCAGTGGGAACTGCAAATTTTGAAGTATTCTTAAAATGCTCTTCTAAGTAGAGCTCATCTGAACTATTTTTAAGTACTTTCCCAAGTACTTGAGGAACTGGAATAGAAGCCGTCTATCTTGTCATAGGCAGAGATTTTTCAGACAAATTTCCTGCCTCAGTGTGCCAGGAGAACACCCCAGGTCCATAATACAAAGGGGCTTTGCTTGTGTGTAGATTACCTAATTTCTTCAGATCACTCTCCACTTCTGTGAGCTTTTCTGTGTATCTTCTGTGGGATGTTTCCAGGCCACCTGTTACATTGTCCATTTTTTCTACAACTAGGGGAAAGAGAACAGTATGTTACGGAAAGAAGAAAAGGGAAATTATGAATATAAATAAAGCAAACAAAACCCCACATCACTACCATCAAACAGTAAAAAAGTAAACATCTTAAAATTGCCTTGCTTGCCATTACATTCTGCTGTTGCTCTGTGAAATGTTGGAAGGATGAGCTCCTATTTGCTGGTGGACCCAGAATTCTTCTATTTCTTCAGTCTGCCAGCAGTCCCTCAACATTTTTTTTTTGCCCATGGGCAATCTCTCTCCCGAATGAGGAAATCCCTCTTTGTGGGTTTTCCTCACAAACAAAGTTCTTTTAACAGTATTTCCATGCTTCAAGCACAGTGCTGTGCGGCAAAGGAAAACTGATTGCTAAAGTCTCAGATGTGTAAAAGAAGACTTCCTTTAATTTTGCTATGAGCCATTTCTCCTTAAAAAGAACTTTTTTCTTCTTGTCCATTTTCATCATTAAAAGTTGCCACCTGGATAGAAAATTTAGGACTGAGATAGTAACTACTAAATATTTTGGGGGGTTTAAACATATTGATAATGGTGCAGATCACGCAAAAGAGTCTGGAAATGATTCTGCCTCATTAATATTGAAAAGATGGTTATTCAGGAAGTGCAGATTTATGAATGATGTGCCCTTTTTTTGTTATGCCTGAGTACTTTTCTTGTCACTTGTCATGATTATTTGATGAAATTAATATGAGAATGGAAAAAGCAGAGCAACAAATAAACAGTCTGAAGTGGCTTCCAGTGGCAAAAATGTGAAATGCTTGCAAGGTTAGAGTTAGCCTACTTTGTCTAATAGCCTTTTGCATTCAAGCCACAACCAGGAGTAGAAATTGCTTCTCATCATGAGATTATTTAGTCCTTTTGCTACACTGGGAGCAGAACGGGTCTGTAATAACCCTGTGAGAGGCTAGATGAGTAATTGTGCCAGCTCCTTCTTTCAAACAGAAGAAATAAAGTGTTTCCCATGTTTTGAGGTTCTGTAAACCTGTAGGGGTAAGCGTACCTTTAACTCTTTCTGTCTGTGAAATGATCTGCAGCTACGAAAGAGTCTCATAGAAGTTGTTGTTATGTAAAGATTGGATTTTCACAAGAAGTGAAATTTAAGGATCTGCTGCTGCTCATGAGCAACCACATGAATTCCAGACCTTTAAAGTGTAGTCCATCAGGTGCTTCTTCTTTATTAACTTTTGCCTTTGTTTTTCTCATGCTGGGTACTATAGTTACACAGGAGGCTTCTACTACTTCCCCAAAACCAATATGAGAAAAACAGACCAAGACTATCTGATGCAACAGCACTGAGGTGAATGGAGCTACAAGAGAGGAACAGCCTCAGGGTCTTCAGAGAGACCAGGCACCCTTTGGTGAATTACCTGCTCCTTTCCAGGCAGCCAACAAGCCAGTGAAACAGATACTCTACTGTGTGTGCAAAGTCAGTCAGAGTGTGGCTTTCTGTATTTGAGGTGATGACAGATTGCTTGCTAAACACCAGACCCTGGCTACAATAATGGCTTTGCTTTTTCAGAGGGACAGTTGCTCAATACCATCTGCTTTAGAAAGCATTTTTCTCCCCATTACAGCGCTAATTTTTCACTGGTTCTTCTGCCCATTAAAGTTGTCAAAATGCCGTATGCCATTTTTCCTAAATGAAACCAGAGTTGTTTCTCTGTTTGTCCTGCCCTGCTGTCTTCCAGGCTGGAGCCTAGATCAGAATGTCAGCTACTTCTGACATTCCCCTGATGCATCACATGCAGTGAGCCTGAGGACCACACTTGGCTTTTCTAGGCAGCACCTTGTTCAGTCTGTGGTGTTCTCCTTTGTCTCCAGATAGTCACTGTGAAGGGCATGGCTCACTCTGGGCACTGAGAGGGACCTTATGAAATCTTCTGCATTTAAAAGCAGGCCTAGTTCAAATGTTTCTGCCGAGCCTGTGCCTTGACAAGCAATTTCACATCAATACGACTCCTGTTAATTCAGATTTAGTGTAAAATTCCACTGTTTTCCCCAGTTATGCAGCACACTTGGAGTTGGCAAAGGAATATATATTATCAGTAATTAAATTAAAAATGTAATTTCTTCCTTTTGCTGTCCAAATGAATGCCAGTTTGTAATTCAGATCTGAAGTCTGTAAAACGAAACTATCACATAACAAGTATGTTTTCTGGGTGAATGAAATCTAACACTGGAAACTTGAGTTAAAATATAACCCTGAAGAGTCCAAAGCAAATGAAAACAGTAATAATCCTATCAATAAGTAGTTGTCTGGCAGTTAAATGAGACTGAACAGAAGTAATTCTACAACAGCATATGGTATTTTCATTGCTCAAAGTGAAAAAAAAACCCGAACTAGCCAACTCCAGCAGCAGAAACAGAAGAGGTCTCTGCAAATGTGACTGCAGGGTTAGCTTAAGGGCTAAGCTGCCATCCCACAGATAAACCAATGCAAGCACTTGCTTTATTCAGGGGTGGGATATTAACCTCCATGGTCAAACAAATCATGAGTTAGGGGAACTTGATTCTCTGCTCAAAATTAGTAGTATATTTGCTTTTCTTGCTATTGCCCTGCAAGGAGAAAGGATGAATTTTGGAGAAAATGTGTAGAAAGAGGCCAATGTTGGGTTCTGTTGCTCTTTATGTCAAAAGAGGTCATATGAACCAATGTCCTGTTGTTGGAATGTCTTTCCTTCCCTGGTGTAGCTCCCACCACCATCTCTGAATGGAGCCTTCAGTGGTAACTGAGCATGTGGAACACTCTCAGAAGTGAAAGTCAGCCTCTAGAAAGTGCTCCAGGCTTGAACAACCACTTTTCACCTCCTCCAGGAAAAGGCAAGACAGGCAGACCAGCTGTAATATCCCTCACAAAAGGCCTCTCTGCTGCTCCCAACTATCTGCCTGCTCTTAAAAAGGCAAAATTCTGTATGTCTTAACTTGCTTTTGGTTAGCTTCACCTTATTTCACAGCTTGGTGTCTCTGCCCGGTTATCTCAATTTCTCACAAAATCACAGTGGAAAATGTGGGGAAGATCCTCTAAAGAAAGCCAAAATTTCAAGTAGTTGCTGACCAGAACAGTGACATCTGCCTGCATCTAAGCCACTATGAAAAAATGTGCCATCTCCCCAGGGTGTGTTGGCCCCAGGTAATGGGCGGCAAACTATGTCTGGGAGACAGATAAAAGAATCAGACGAAAGTCATGGTGGTCATTACTCAAGAAAGTTAAAAACAAGGACTGACTAGAGAATAAAAACTACCAGAAATTCAAGCTGCAAGCATTCCCTTACTGGAACAAGCCACGGGAAGATTATTCATCTTCAATAGACTAATCTGACACTGGCTGGTGCCAGAAAAATTAGAACTTTGTATTTTTCATTTAATTTAATAAAGTATGTGCAAAAATTACAGATTGCTTTATTAGTGTTTTAAACAATAATTTGTCTTCTCGAAGTAGAATACTAAACCTGCCTTGTTATTCCTTAATGTTTTGTTTCCTTGTTATTCATTCATGTTTTGGTTTACACACTATGTAATTTTTACCACTAGTTTGGAGGTTTGTTCTGTGTTGACTTTGCCTCCCACTGAGTTACTTTTTTGCTTGCCATAGTTAATTCACTGATTAGTAGTTTTAACGTTTTAAATCACAAAGGATATCTAAATGCAACGTAGGAAATGAAAGTTTTAAAAATAGTTTTGGGCTTTATAAACATAAGTGTGGGAGGCAAATTTAGTGGAAACTTAGCTAAGAGACTGAAAGACTCTCTGATGCCAGCAGAAATCCTTCTTTCAGAGTAATACTGGAGTAAAAAAGACAAGCCAAACTCTGATACAGAGAGGAGAGTTCAAGAACTCTATATTTGTATTCTGAGTTTTGTTCTTCCTTTAAGGCCCAGTCCCTTCCCAACAACCAAAACTATTCCAATAATTCATTTGAATGTGTACTGTCAGTTGGAATTTCATCTAACTTATGTTCTCCCTGCAAATTAGCATATAGGTACACTGAGGATAACGCTCTTAAACTGCAGGTACGAAGGGCAGAATTTAACTGGGAAATTCTGTTAAATCCCAGTCTTTGGTGGCTGGGCTAAGTCTGGAAAGAGCCCATTCTCATCTGATGTAGGCAGATCTCTGCAGATCTGTGCCTGCAAAAGGCCTCCCCTAAGCCATATGATTGCATGATCTTATATTTATAGTTCAAGAACAAGTTTATGAATCCTGGAAGGTTTTTTGTCCTCAAAACCTGATTTCCAGAGACCAGTTACTTTAGGGGATTTGCTCATGCATTCTTTTTTTTTTTACATTTGAGGTAAATTTGCCACCTTATGTCTACTTTATCACAAAACAGGATTACCTAAGTCTCTCTCTCTGTTCCTCACATTCTCTCTTTTCCCTGGATAAATCTTCCATCTAAAACAAATAGTTTTAATTTTCTCCCACTCAAAACTGTGCCAAATCCTCTTAAATAATTATTTATCCTTTCTATTTCTACAATTTCCTTTTCTTTCCCTGGCAAAGCACCAGAGGTGATGTCAGCTCTGCTACGAGCGCAGCTGTGGGCAGCACAGGACGCACTGCATGCTAATCACACGAATATTTACCCAGCTCCTTGGAGGAATTTTGAAGCCACTCTCAGAGCCATACTCAGGTAGTTTAGAGCTAGTTTGGTCTTCTCTGCAACAGGCTGTGATGTCCTGTTATAATGCTCACAATGATGTTCACTTTCTTTTTCATACCAGAAATTCACACCTTATTTATTTAACTTATTATAGTTCTAACTGCACAATAAGCAGCTATTTACATCAAAACACTTCCAAAAATGCCTAGGTGGCTACACTTAATTAGTGATAAGGATTTTTGGGAATTTTAAGCCATGTTTTCCAATATGCCCAACCAATGACTTGCACAAATAAAATTCCCTCCATTACTGGGTTGCTCAACTACCAGAACCTTTGAAATTGTTAAAAGCATCTAAGGGCCTTGTTCATCACAATTATTGTGGATAGTCAATACACTGGCACCTCCTGGTTTAATTTTTCCTTTTCCAGATATTTCAAAGTAATATTGATACCACACTTTGTTCCTGTGATAAATATCATATTAATAAGATATTCCTGACTGTTGCGCATGCTACAGCTTCGTGTCTGCCAGTACTCCTTCTTGGTGGAGGAATGATCATTTTGTTTTAACTTTTCTTTCAAATGTCTAATCTAGTTTCAAAATTTCATAGTTTTTTGAGATTGAAATTCTAAGGTTGCAGTTTGTTTTTACATACATATAAAAAAGACCACATTGCCCAAGTACTGATATTTAGGCTAAAATGTGACAAATTTTTGTCACATTTTAGCCTAAATAATAAGTGGCTAGATAATAAGTGATAATGTGTTTGGATACTTGTTTGAAAGTGAAATGTTGGTCTTATACATACCTTTGTATCCCAGAATGGCTACTGTGATTGTTAACAGGGCACATAAAATATATAGTAAGATGATGGAGAACTTCAGTGCCCAGTTATTTTTACACTTGGTACATTGGCTCCCCTCCTGAATACCTGCAAAAGAAGATTTAAAGAAATTTAAAACAATGGCAAAGGACACATTGCTTGGTTTATCCCCCCATTTCCTTCCTCTGTGTTCTAAAGAGCAAATTACTTATGTAAGCAGATGATGTTTACATATGGGGTGCCTATTTGCCTATGCTGCCAGGATAACCTTCTCAGTGGTTAAAACATCTGCTCAGTGAAACAGTCACTTAGGGATTTTGGTGTGTGTAAGAGAAGTAGGTTCGGATTCACTGGAAAACCTGTGGCTTTCCTGAGAGGTGGCTGTTTTCTGGTTGTGCTAACAATCATATGGTGAGCTTTGAAAAGAAAACCTTTATTAGCATCTACTCTGTCAGGCATCACACATGCAGCAGCTCTTTCTTAGCATTTGGCATCCCTGTAGGGGCAATAGGACACAACAAATGTTCTGGCAGAAGGAAAACACAGAAATAAAATAGCATTGAGAAAACCTGGTAGGAGCAGTTCTGCTTTGTAACAATCACCACAGGGACTTACCATGCAAACACTTTCTTTCCATAACAAGAGAGACTTTTTGCATATTTTTGAGGGAGAACACTGTTTCCACAGAAAAGAAGGGGTGCTTTACTGATACAGCCATTGTTTCATCCACAGAAAAAATGCTGGTGAATTTCTCTTTGTGGACAAGCTTAAGAAAAGCGGCCTCAAGTTGATGACAGAAAACAGAGCTTTGCTATTTTATATTTGAGCTGTTTTGCAGAATGGCTTGATATCTTTGAGTCCATTAGGGAAGCAGTTTTCCTCTTTTGTGCTCCTTGGGAACAGCTTAAGAGCCTTGGAAGCATTGATTATTAATCAGAAGTACAAATGTGTGAAAACCTGAAAACTGGACCAATGTGCTGGAACAAATGGGCAGGATTTATCCGTCTTTCCAAGGTGTGTTAAGCAGGCCAGGATTAATGTAACTTTCTGCATCTGTCAGAAAATGCATTTCTTTGATATTTCACTCTATTTGTGTACTATTAGGGGAGTCCCACAGGAAAACTTTAAGCGCTAATAAATTCTATGTACCAGATTACTTAACTAATCAAAACTTGCTCTGTAGCTTTTTATGAGTAACTTATATTTCCCCCGAGGCCTAATGCACAGATGATTTTACTTTTCCAAACTCATGACCTTCTGCAGAGTAGTTTTTTATTTTTCATTTTTTTAAGAAAAAAGCACAGGCCACTTCCCCTGAGTCCAAGGAGGATGAGTGACCAACATAATTATTTAAGTCAACAGCATTTCTCTCTCCAATGCCATTTTCCAATTACTTCCTTTAAACCTAAGGTACTTGAAGGAGGAAGGATTGCCATATTGGAGCAACTGAGGAAGAGGATGTAGACAAAGTTTATTTGACAAGACATTTTCTTCAATTCTCTCTGTACATATACTCACTGTGGGTAAGGCAGAAATGCATCTTTGCTTCATTACATGTTTTTTTCTAAACTTTTCAGATGTGACATCACATTCTGTTGCCATGTGATGAAAGTGATGTCATAGATTTGGGTTCCTTGAGGTTTAGGCATAAGACCAGCTGGGAACATCTGGTTCTTTTTTCAAGAACATTATGGGAAAGTGAGACAAAGGCTTGTAAGCACCAATTCAAGAAGAGAAATTCCAGGAGGTAAAGGCTTCTCTCCTGCCTGTGAGGTGGGAAGGGAGGGAGCTGGCACAGACAGGCAGTTGCATAGCCCGTTTATTGGTGACTTGGATTTGGAAGGGTGATAACTCCTGTACCAAAAAGAAAAGGTGAAGGGTCCATAAAACTCTCAGGGAGGTTGCTGGTGAGGAAGCTCTAATTGCTGAAAAAGCAGGAAAGGGAAAGTGCATTTTTCTAAGGGTTAGGAATTCAGAGACGGAAATTATTTCACAGTGGAAACTTGGTGGTGTCTGGAGCACCCTTTTGCTGGTCTTAGCTGGTACTAATGGGGTCATTGGGCCCCTGTGTGCTAAATGCAAGGTTTCTTCCCTGAAGGGTTTAAAATTCAGATTCCAATTTGATTGTCATTGAAAGTCCCACATATCCAAAACCAAGCAGGGGCAAAACTGACATCACAATCACTTTCTAAACACACAGATAACAGAAAGCTTGATCCTTCTTATTTTAATGTTAATTGAAGCAGCCCTAGATCCTTATCTGGGAAGAATGATGGACTGCAGAGGTACAAAACACAGAGAAAGGCAGAAGTAAAAACAAAGCCTTTGGCAGCAATTGCACAAAGAAAAGTTTCACTTGATAACTGTCTCATATTAAGATTACTCATTTTATGACATGACCTGCTTTCTGTCACTGCACTCAGGCTTCCTGGGTAGTGTAACGAGCTGAAACTTCGATGTCACTGGATGTATTGCAGTTCAGCATCAAGCATCATGCAGATTCCAGTGCTTCACCGGGATCTTGTTTCACTCGGCTCAGCCCTCTCTACCTCTGGTTCAATAAAACAGCACTTCAGCTTAACTTTTAGTTTCAGTGTATTTCAAACTGACATCAGAACAGCACCCCAACAAAAGCCAGACCTTTCCATCCCTTAACAGTCCAGCACGGTTGGTATCAATAACACAGGCACATGATACTAAAACAATCATACAGGCTGGAGTGATTCCATTAACTGGGCTGGCCGGGAACTGTGTATTGCATTCCTTGCTGGGGCTTTCTGCCTGTCAGCCTAAAACTACATCTGATTGCCAATGAACCCCTGCTACCCTCATCTAACATGACCTAGGTCCAGGGCTGGAGTGAAAAGCCAGGGAGCTCTAACAGGCTCCTTTTTTTCTTTTACCTAGGATGCAGTAAAGTCTTTCAGAGCAATAAAATTTGCTCTTTATTGCAAACATGTAGTGCTTAACTCTGCCGCTAGTAACATGTGATTTTCTAGTTTACTAAACATAAAAAAACCACTACAAAAATACCAGACATCTAGGTACCCCTTGAAGAAAAGATTGGGAAGACTCATTCTGATGTCTTTCTGAGCAATTAAATGTATCAGGCTATATGCAAAGGTAAAAGCCAGGAATCCCTCTCTATATAGGGATGAACCAGGGCTCCCCAACCTCCACAGCACATACCCTGATTATAACTTGCTCTGTTATTCTTCCCCACTACCTTGCTTAAGGATGATTGGGGATACAAATGAGTCATATGGCCAACCCAGGACACCCATGCAGGACCATTCTAATATAGGAGACAGGTTTAGTCCATGTTGTGAGGACACATTTTTATTGAAAGGTTGTTCTGAAAAGATGTGGTAGCCAAAATATTAAGCAACAACAAATGGGAGACAATTAAAAATGCTTACTGAGATTACACAGCCAGCAGGTTGTCATAAAATCATGCAGGTTTACCACAAAAGCTGAGAGTTGACGCTTGAAGGAGCCCATGCTCAGACTTTAATTTGACAGAACTTCCCCAGTTTTATCCATAGACTGCCTGCTGTTATGACAGACATAAAATGCAGAGTTCTCCCAGGAGATGTATCACATCTCATCTAGAAAGCTGTAGAGTAAATGTAAAGAGAAAGACTCTACATACCCATCCCACTGACAGAACAAATGTAAAACCTGCAAAAGGGCCTTCTCAGCTGAAATCAGCTCTTCCCCATTTCTTATTGAGGCTCCCAGTGCAGCACACTCCTCTCTGTGTCCTGTACACGTGTTTTCAATGTTGGTCTGCTCCCAGACATTTGTCACTGACTTCCAAGCCCAGGGAGCCAGGGTCACTTCCGCATGACGTGCATTTCTCACTGCCGATTTGATCAATGTTTAATAAATATCAGATGGGACACAATGTGCCTCATTTCACTGGACATATGCTTTTTTCCATTCCTTTCCCTGACTTATTTTAATAAGAGCTCTGGTTTTTCTGCCTCACTGTTGGGAAGACATCTGGCCAAACAGACAGTAACCTAGTACAAAGAGATCCTGCTGGCTCACATGCTTTGGGGACCCCCTTCTCTGCAAACCAAAATGCTCACAAAAAAATATGCAAGTGAGACATCCCCCTGTTACCAGGCTTTGTAGTATTTGTTTTTATAGCATTGCATTCCAGTGACTGAAGACTTTGTTCTCATGCAGGGGGTATACATCTGCAGATTCCTTTTGGGCTCCAAGAAGAGGTTTTTCTGAAGGAGGAGCCGGGCTTTTCGGGTTTTATTTGTTTGGGGATTTTTGTTGTTGTTGTTGTTTTGTTCCAGGGTTTTAACAGGAGACTAAATATCTTTGCTCTTTGTAACCACCTTACAAAATGCCTGACTCCTCAATTGTAGTACACTTCAGGAGCACATCTTTGAACACTGGAATATGACATGCACACACTCTTTTTTTTCCTGAATAATTCTCTTAGAAGTATTTGCCTCTGAGTTCCTTTCTTGGCTCTGGCTTCAGGATTATAGGTGGCCTCATAATATTTCTGCTAGCAAATCAATTTTGACAAAGATGCAAGGTTTCCTTCATAACCCTGACAAGAAATGTACTGATAAGATAAAGAAATATAGTGCAGGAAACGAAAATACATTAGTTTGGAGGGGTTTACCCCAGTGTGATTCATTGAAAAGAGATAACATCCCTTGAATTTTGGAAGGAAGACTGCAAGCCTAGTTTGCAGCTTTCAAATGATTGTTTTTGCAAAGCTAATGTTTTCAAAAGAGCAGTGGATCTAATACCTATATTAGAGCAAACTATATACATCTAATCCAGGCCTCCTGCCCTGGAAGGTGCCCCTGCCCAAGGCAGGGAGGCAGAAACTACATGATCTTTGAGTTCCCTTCCAACATGAACCATTCTGTGATTCAAGGTGTAACTAGGAGTCAAATATTGAGAAGTAATTAACGATGCAGAGTTGCAACTTGCAACAAGCTTCTGGTGGGGTCTATCTCACTAGCAAAAGTAAGTGATCCCACGAAGAATCCATCTCTAGGTTTAAATATCTAAATGCTTTGAAAAACCTGTCTGTAAGCACTTAAATTCAAACCCCCAAGGTAAAATTATACGTGTTTACTAATATGCATGACGAGCAATTATGAAAGTAAGTTTGTCCTATAGGACAGAGAGGATTTTAAAATTCAGGCATATAAGTGTGTACATACATACATACACACAAACACATTTATGTTCAAATATATGGAAAAATAGGGGGGTGTGTATGTTTTTTACAGAGAAGCTTTGGTAATGACAAAAAACCAGCATATTATATCAGCACACTCTAAGAAAAAGCAGGCAACAGCATCTTTGACATCAATAACTTTGTATAGGTTTGAGATTACTGGATCTGGCCAGCCACAAAATTCTCAATGAGATTTTTGTATTCTCTTTTGTAGGGTGTCACAGGTTATTAACCTACCCCTCTTGAAAACAATTTCCATGATCCTTCAGGAATGGTTTTGTTGCAGTGAGCAAAAGGGATGATTTGATGGTTCCATATGCTGGCCAACTTCAGAAAGCAAGTGTTCTTTATAACGGTCACAAATGGCAAAAATTGAAACTGCTTCATGCCTTTTGAAATTATTGTGTAGAGATAAAACTAATTTCTTCAGTTTACAGTCTATTCTCACTGTAAAAGTTGTAATTTGAACTACATGCAAATAGAAGCCCTACATATTTCCTAACTAATGAGTAAAGATCTACACCTCCTCCCATTCCACAGCCTTGGCAAGTCCTGTCTCCCCAATGTCAATGGTTCTACTCAACGAAGCAGTGCAGTGCTGGCTTGTGGGCAGGTGGATTGCAACAGCCTGCTTAACTTAATTGTCAGATTTTTAAAATGCCATTGGAAAAAATATTTAGCCCAAACATGCTGTCATTTGTTCCAGAATTTGCTAGTTTTGCTTCTGGTTTTGTAATCAAATAGGGATAAATGCAAACTATGCTTACTTTGAAAAGTGCTGGTTATTTATTAGGAAGCAATTAAAACAGCTAAACTTGAAATCTAAGCAGTGGGTATGTACTCACCTAACTTGTGCCAGTTTTCCTATGCCAGGTGGAAAATCATGAAACATGGCAGCACGACACAGGCTGAAACAGCCACTCTATATTTCAAGTAAACACTGCAGGACATAGAGCTTCTTTCTTCAAACATTAATAAATAAATGGACCCAACCCAAACCACTCCATCTCCACAGGTTTCTAGAGTGTTCAGCATAATCTGATTGCCCTGCTACACAGCTTGTGTAAATAACCTCTGGAGAGAAGAAAACACATCTCAAAAGCCCAGGCTGAGAATTTGTGCCTCACAATGCTGCACAACCCTTTCCAGGGCCAGTGGTACCAGTTCTTGGGATTTTTTCCTGAGCATTACATTCAAGATTTCTTATTCACCTGGTGCCCTTTTCTTTCCAAGTGCCAAGTTGGGGCAATCCCCAGTATCAATATAGGCTGGGGCACAAAGAGATCAAGAGCAGTCCTGCCAAGAAGGGCTTGGGAGTGCTGTTATACAGAAAGCTGGCCATGGGCTGGCTGCTCTTGCAGCCCAGAAAGCCAAACACATCCTGGGCTGCATCCAAAGTGGTGTGGCTAGCAGTAGAGGGAGGCGATTCTGCCTCTCTGTTCTGCTCTGGTGAGACCCCATCTGTGTACAGTTCTGGTATTCCCAGCCCAGGAAAGACATGGGCCTGTTGGAGTGGGTCCAGAGGAGTGACACGAAGATGATCAGAAGGGCTGGAGCACCTCTTGTATGAAGACAGGATGAGAGAGCTGGGACTGTCCAGCCTGGGGAAGAGAAAGCTTCAAAGGAGCTTTATTGTGGCCTTTCAGTACTAAAAGAGGGCTGAAAGAAAGATGGGGACAAACATTTTAACAGGGCTTCTTGTGATAGGTCAAGAGGAAATGGCTTTAAACCAAAAGAAAGTAGATTCAGATTAGGTATAAGGAAGATTTTTACCATGAGTGTGGTGAAACACTGGAACAGGTTCCTCAGAGAGGGGGTAGGTGTCTCATCCCCAGAAAAATTCAAGGTCAGGCTGATCAGAGCTCTGAGCAAACTGATCCTGATGAAGCTGTCCATGCTCACTGAAGAGCAGGTGACAAACTTTAAGGGTCCCTTGCAACCCAAACTGTTCTATGATTCTTGCAGCTATGTAATTATGTGGGACTTTCAGCTTGCATACCAGGAGAACAACAGATTCCTAGGCTCTTAAAAAATAGAAGTGGGGAGGAGTTCTTCCTTAAGGCTTAAGAAAATAGAAGGCTCCACCATTTACAGAACTTTTGTAATCCCACCTCTACAGAGCAACTCTCAACACTAAAGGGGGCAATGCTGGGGCTGGCAGGGCTCACCCTATCCCTCCTCCCTTGAAGTGGAAGGGGTGCATTTTGTCCCAAAAGTCCAGGGTATTTCAGTAAACATGAAGGATTTCATTCTCTGGGACACCTTGGGAAAACCCAGCCCTTGATGATCTGCACACTGCAGCCCAAGCTCTGCACACAGGGGCCATCAAGCAAATTCTCCTCCACACACCAGACTGAGTCTGTTGGAGGCAGCAGCCACTTCCCATAAATCAGAATCCCACATCTGACATAATAAAGAGTCTCAGAGGGCCAACACTATTATCTCTGGAAAGCTTTCAGCCTAAGAAATACTTTATTCTATGTAATGTACACAAACCCTTTCATTAAAGGAGGGGAGAACCCTCATTTTCAGCCTGACCATCATCTCTCACTTATTTATATAACCCAGCCAGCATTTTCTCTCTGGCTTTGTTCTTCTTTGCAGCAGTCCAGAGAATCACAATGAATTGTCAGAAATCCTAATTATACACTTCAACAACCACCACCATTTAATTATATAGTATTACCAAACAATGTCCTACTGTGATTAAACACTAAATATTTTAATTGAAAGGATACAAAAAGCCCAACCACAACACAGACTAAGCAAAGACTGCTGAGTATCTGAACTGTATGTTAGGCAAATATTACAAACAGAGATGAAGAACCAGTGTGGTAAATTTTATGAAAAATCACGGATTTGCAATAGCTTAAGGTCCAGCCATAACAATGTGGTGAGAATATCACACCAGCAGAGGGTCCAGCATCCCATAGGCTATTAGATTTAAAGACAAACTCAAACCAGAATAAACCTCAGGAAGTGCTGGTGCTTTTAAATAACTGTCTGGAATAAGAGAGATGTATCTGTCCTCAGTAACTGAAAATCAAGTAAGGGATCACTCAGTGCATCTCTCTGGAACTAAACCCAAAAATCTAATTAGGCTGTTCAGAAGATGAGAGAAAAACTAGAACAGTTAAAAGAAGATAGAAATTATGTATGAATTAAAGACCTGTTCAGTGATAGGCAAGACAGCCATGATATATGACAGCAAAGAGTCTCTCTCAAACTCTGCCTCAATAGAGAAGAATTTAGACTGACTGGCAAGAAGAAATATAGCCAGATCTATAGGGAGATCAAAGCCAGATTTTTGGTTTGTGAAACAACTTCCTAAGACAACCTGAAGATATTCCATTCAATGATTTAAATAAAACCAGGGGTAACAAAGCATTAGCAAAGTCATGGAAGGGATCTGTCCTTCAGAGTTGAGCCAGGTGGCAAAGTAATGCAAATTTTGTCAAAGTCCAGGCCTTCCATTCTGAAATAAATATGCTTCCCCTAAGATTCTCTAATTTTATAGCACAGTACTTAGGTGCTAGTGACCGTAGTTATGGTGTTAAATGGTAGGCAGCAAATGTGGTTAACTCCAAGCTTTGTGGCTTTTGAGATACATTTCTCAAAGAGGGAACATGATCCCCTCCAGGGCTGCGAGTGTGGTAGGTGCCAAACCCAGGGCAGTGGCACCTGTGCTGCAGGGCCACTCACAAGGACATGATGAAGTCACCCTGAGCACAAATGCAAAAACGATGCTCTTCACAGGAAGCTTTCACCTGTTCTTTTATCAGCTGCTGCAGCTTTGAACATTAAAGACAATGTTAAAAACATTGGATCGCTGTTTTAAAGAACAAGAAACAATGGAAACTCCAGCCATGCACAACAAAGCAGTATTTCTGTGCCCACTGATGTTGCCACAAATGCTATTCTGTTTAACTACAGAAATTAAAGTTTTTATGTGCCTTCACAAGTTAAGAGGAAATATTTGGTAGCCATCTGTTCCACGAAAGTTTCTGTGCACACATGCACCCCTGACATGGCTGAGGCAGGTCATTCATTTAATACCATGTGTCACAGCAAAGTGTGCTTTTTTAAACTCTTGTAGCTCATACGAATCTAAACCAATTTTCACTCAGTATTCAGAAGCAAAACTTCTCATCAGGATTTTTTTCTCTCATCTACTACCCGGTGGAATGGAACAAAATAGAGTTACAACCATATTTGATAGCATAAAAACTATATTTACGGTTTTTTTTTAGGGAAAGTTACAGAGATACTTTTGATGAGGTTTTCAGTGGGAAAAAAATAGTTGCCTGAGACTGAACAAGTATGCCCAACTTCATGCAGAAAATCAGACCTGCAGATGTACCTATAACTACAGGTTTTGTTATGTTCCAGCTGAAATGCTGCAATAAATGCTGGTATTAAAAGAACTGAAAAAAATTAATCCAGAATTGACACCTCAAATGAATATATAGACCTTGATACATCCTTTTCTGGATTTAGTGCTAAGGCCTTCATTAAGAACCACTCTAATATAAAAATTACTCATTTTCCAACTGAAAAGTCTCTCTGAGGACATTATTTGGAATTTTAAAGACTAATGTGCATGAAAAAAAGAGGTGAATGTGTTTCTATCCATGCTGGGTACTTAGCAGTTACATAGACTCCATGTCACATGGAAGGTGACCCCAATAACAAAGAGAGCTACAAGGAAGAATGCAGTAGGACCTCAAAAAAAAAAAAAAAGTGAGTTCAGAAAACAGCAGGTATAAAGAAGCTTTCTCTACTCTTTTAATTATAGAAATTGCCACTTCTGATTGGCCTTTTCCCGGTGATATCAACAATGCTTGGCTGAGATACTAACACTGAACTGAAAAGAAAGGATCCCTGTAGGCACTGCACTGATCATAGCTCATGGCCACAAATCCACTGGCTCTAAATTCACTCCTAATCTCCTGAGGCTACATGTTCAACTACAGGAGAGAAATTATGTCTAGGAATAAGAGCTGCCCCTCTGGTGTGTGCTGCCTTACTCACCTCCGCTGAATTGAGACTCGGCATTAAATCACCTCCAAAGGAGAGGAGCTGTCAGGCCCTGGATTTATTTTTCACCTCACTGCCCTTCTAAAACCACTTTCTAAAGGTAGGGCTTTTTCCACAGAAATATTGCAGGCTTGATGGCAGACACAATAAATCCTGTTTCCACTCTCTAGCATAACCAACCTCCCCCTCTGCCTCCTTTTCCAGAAACTTATCTTTTCAGAGTGGAAGTTTTCCTGCATGAAGCTGGATCTCTAGGTTAAGGAATGATTATGTCTACTTATGTCCTGTAGCATCTCTGACTCCTGAAGTCTCCCTAACCCTGGCTCATTCACACCTCACTAGCATCCAATTTCCTGGATGAAAAGCAGACTTAGAATGAATTCCTCAGGCAACAAGAATATTTTTTTCAAACACTTGTGCCAATGTGTTATGACTGTGCAATGTAAGGAGCGAACAGCCCTGATAAATGGATTTTTTCCACCTAATACCATCAAAATTTCTGGGATTTTTCCATGGTTAACGTCCACCCTTATCTACAGAGGAAATTTTTATTCTGTAAATTACTACAAGAAGTTTCCTGTACAGAGGTGGGAGTATGGTTGGTGAATATAATTCCTATTTTCCCTCCTATTAAAACAATAAGCAAATTTGCACTATCTTGGCAAATGCTGGAAAATGATGAAATAAATCTGCATGTTACAAGTGAGGAAAAGCCATGCAGAAGGACATCCAGAGCACTGCAGTCACAAAGATTAGGAATTAGCCAAAAACTGGACAACAACATTACCTGCCTACATAGCACCTACCCTGCTGCCTTCCTAATGTCAATGAAATCACTGTGTTAAGTAGGTGAACACTCTACTGCAATCACAAAAATACAGATGCTGAAAAATCCATTAAATATGAAAACATTCACTACGCTTTCAACATCAGCAACAACACCGACAATAATAACAATACCTGCAAAAATAATTATCTCCCTGAAACATATATTGCTTGCTATAATCCTTTTCCTGATACCTTATGAAACCATGGAAAACCAAGTATTTGCAAAATATTTTTTAACAGAGTCTGGCAGTTTTAGGGTCTCTGTCTTCAGAGCAGTACGAGGGGAATGCAGTTGCCATGAGGTCAGGGTCTCCTGAGATTCCACATCTATAGATGGAGGACTAAGAATCTCAGAATCACAACCATTGTGGCTGGAAAAGACCTCCAAGTTTGTTGAGTTCAGCCGTTGACCCATCTTGACTTTGTCAACTATACCATGGCACTGAGTGCCACATCCAGTTGTTTCTTGAAGACCTCCAGGGATGGTGACTCCACCACTTCCCTTGGAAGTCCATTTCAATACTTGACAACCCTTTTGGTGAAGAAATTCCTTCTGATGTTCAGCCTGAACCTCCCCTGGCAGGGGACATAGCTCGAGGCTGTGTCCTCTTGTCCAGTCACTTGTTGCCAGGAGAAGAGACCAACCTCCAGCTGGCTACACCCTCCTTTCAGGTGGTGGCAGAGAGCAATAAGGTCACCCTTGAGCCCCCTTTTCTCCAGGCTAAACAACTCCAGCTCCCTCAGTCGTGCCTCACAGAACCTACCAGTTTTTAAGCCTGATTTAAAGTCTGACTTAAATCAAGCCTTAAGCACAACTTACTAGTCTTTAGTCTGGTAAGACTCTAGCCTTACCACGCATTTCAGGCTCATGGCTACAAGCTTTATCAGGGGATTGAGCCTGACAGTAAAAGGTTTATTTAGAACAAAATAATTTTCTTACCCAGAAGATTAAATGAAAAACTTAGAACTTTTCACTATAAAATGTGTGTGCTTTAATGGAGAGAAAATCCCAAGGCATTTTAATTAAGAGGAAGAAGGCGTAATATAAATCTATAGTTACAAGTGGGAATTTGTAAAATTTAATTCAGACAAAAAATTGTAAAGGGGACCTTGGGGGTTTTTGTTCCCTATTTGACACGTACATATATTATTAAAAGTTCTTGTGAAAGGTACAACCCTATGCAATAAAAAACCCCAAACCCAAATATTAGCTTGTGTTTCAGTGAAAGTAGTCCCATGGTAACTGAAAATTTGGAGGACAACTGTCCAGGGAAGAAGGAAACTGAGTGAACTCTAACAGTCAAGATGTCCAAACTCATTTTGAGAAATTATTCTGCCTGAAGCTAATGCCAAAGACTTTTGGACTGCAAACCAACATATCTGCTTTAGAACTTTCTCACTGGTTTCTGATGTTCTTCTACACTTGTAACTTTACCACACTTTTAACTTTCTGAAGAATGCTGAAGTTCTCATTTAATGGCTGTAATAATCAGTTTCCTTGTTTTGATATACTATTAAAAATACAAGGAAAATGGTCCCTTTCTGCACTTTCTGTAAAAGCTGGCAAGAACTTAGAAAGCTAACAGAATTGACCATATTTGTGTCAAACCTGAATTTGCTTTTCCATTCTGCTTTTTTGCCAAATACCAAGATTTATTGGTCCTTGAAGAAAAAAAAAAAAAAGACTGAAACAAATCTGGGGTCAATATGCCACACAATTTATGCCATACTCTGCAGCTGCTCTTTTGAACTCCAGCAGAGAAATACATCACAGCCTTTGACCCACAGCCTTTCCAACTAAGTGTGGGGACACTGTAATTTATTTGTTCAAAGCAAGTGTCAAATGTTTTTAGCACTAAACTGCACTAAACACTCTTGTTCTGTATCACAGTTTCAGTCACACAAGTGCAACCTCTCTGGCTTCCACAGACTTACATGCAATTTACATCAGTACAGGTGGATCACTCAGCCAGAGACCTGGAAAATGTTTTTTGTTCCATGTCAAGCTAAAAGCATAAAACAGAAGACCAGGTGATGCAGCCAAACTGGCGGCCCAGTGGAAACTTTATATTAAAAAATTAACACACAGCACTATAACCTATTTAAGGAAAATCCAATAAAATACAAAATAACTCTTCCTTGTGTCTTTGGAATCCACAGGCACTTAGTCCCTGTAGTGCTCTGAGGTTTTTAACTAATAGGCTGAAAAATAATTTTCACGTATTAAGAGTAGAAATATTTTCTAAAAATTCTGTTTCTCAGCAGTTTTATTTGACTCAGTACTTTATTTCTTGGCTAGTTCCTTGTATGGTAAGTTTCAGTCCAGTACAAATTTTTTCCATGGCTGAACTATATCCTCCTGAAAAGCAGAGCTGGAAATGTTGAAAACAATAAACTATAGCTAAAGGCACACATCACAAAAAGCAGAGTTCTCAGTGTGAGCAGAACCTTCTTTTTCAATGAAATATGTACTTTTTTAAGCGCACTTCATACCTCCTCATACTCTGCATCTTACTCCAGCCTCCAAAAGGAAGAAATATTTGAACTATGTGTAGTCTTTTCACTTAAGAAACTAAGAGTTTTCACTTCTTTTCATGTTGTTGTTCCACACTTTTTTTCTGATCCACAAGAAAAGATGGCATCTTGTCCTCATTTGAACAACGCATCACTCTATTTAAATAACTGAGACAAGACTATAATGCTGTAAAAACTAGGAGTTTTGAAAATATTTTTAAGGAGAATTAATGAATTCAGTTTCTCCATATCCTTCTATATGAATACTATTTTTTACTGGTGAGACCAATGCCTGTAAATTTTTAGATGAACTGTGTTGCGCAGTTGTGCACATGACCCTAAAACAGATTAAACTGCTTGATAAATGTCCTGGTAGTTCTTGTGCCAAAAGATGAGAGAGGATATGCCCAGCAAAAAGTGTTACACTCCTATAGAAACTGGGTAGTCTAATTTGTTACACAGGTTCTTCTCTCTTCCACTCCTTGTTTTACCGAGTGCTTTGTTAAAGAAATTTATATGCACTTAGAGAAATTTCCTCTAAGTGTTCTGCCAAGGTGCATGAGCAAACTCAGGTCAAAATTTTACTGTACATGGACAGAAGCCAGAGGACAGAAGAGCACTTAATTTTTAATCATTATTTCATTAGTTAGCAAACTGCTTAGCTGCTCCATAATATTTTGGATTGTCTGAAAATGGCATACAGCTTTCAGGAAATCCTTCTTTGGCCTCTCTCAGTTGCAGACAAAAACCTTATAGGTTTCCCAAGGGAACACAAAACTTAGTGCATAACTAAACACATTGATGAGTACAGGGCAGCCATTCAAGCAAGCTGAGTCACAGGACAAAGTGGGACCACATACAGGAAAGTGAATATCAGGGTATCCAAGAGTATGGTGGAAACAAAATCACAAACCCTGTGTGCTGTGCATGGAGAGCACACAAAGAAGATAATGAGTGAGACGACAAGAAGGCTACCAAAGCATTCCCACCATAATGTTAAGGACAAAAGGGCAGAGCCAACTTCCTGGCTTGCTGCAGTGAGCTGGAAACTGGACCAGCCTCAAGCATTACAGCACTGGTGAGAACTCAGCTCAACACAGGGACTGGAAAAGGCCAACTCACTGGAGTGGCTTCCAGTCTTCTCATGCTGGAGACTGGACATGCTTGGACCAGCTCTACAGCTCAGGGCCAGGTCAGTTATGCAAAGACTGAGAGAAAACATCTCCTGGAGCTCATGACCAAGAGCAGCTCCTGATGAGGCCAGGAGTCTTGAGGGCAACTGCTTCCAAGGTAGCACATAGAGAAGGGAGCTGCTTTTGTGCTAATGTCTCTTGTGGAGAGGCTGCAAGCCACACCAGGTGTTTCCACCACTATGAGTCTTACCAGGAGTCTGGGGTTTACAGTGAGAGGCTTAGAGTGAGCCAAATGCTTTTCATACTTGGAAGAAAGCAGTAATTAAAAGAAAACCAGAAGGCTTGGCTGCAATCTTGGGTGCTTTAATGGAGCACTGTCACTAAAGGGCACTTTTATGAAGAGGTAGGAGTAACATACGTTCCTGGCTACAAGTTGGAGGTAGAGACTCCTCTTGGAAAAAAACCAAAAATTGAAGCAGTGGGGGTGATTACAACTGGAACAAATTACCATCACAGGGGATTCCCTGCACTTTAATGCCTTTAGATCAAGACCAACTCCTCATTTAAAAGATATGCTTTAGCCAAAACAAAGTCACTGGACTTTGTACAGGAGTAACTAAATAGAACTGCACAGCCTATCACACACAAGAGGTCAGAGTAGTTAAGTGCTTTGGCTCTAATCCCTACAGATGGAAATATGTGTGTCTCTGCTCTGGCCTGCTGCACAGAAAATATATGTCTCTAGGGGAAGTTCATGGTGATGACAAGATGCCTCTCTGTCCCTAGGGGGATGCGTCTTTCAGATCCAGCTGAGCTCAGAATCAAAACAGATAACCCTCCCAGATGTTTTATGACACTGGGCGCAAACAGCAGAAGATAAGGCTCAGTGTATAAGGCTGGAACATGAGAGGGTTTGTTTTGTTTCTTATAAAATAGGTAATAAGTTTGTTCAAGAAACAAAACAAAGTGAATCCAAAGGAATAAAGGCTGGAGGATAATTAAAAGCCTACTTCTATTAAAATAGAGGGAGAAACTGCTAAGGGATAGTGCATTATGTTGAATCATGGCCCTCTAATACTGCCAGAAAATGCTGAGAGCTTTGGTGAGTTATCCTTGACCCAGTTTGTTAAACAAAACTGCCATGTTGTTGCTTTTCTCAAGAGTGGGCACAGATATCCACCTTGGGAGGCAACAACCAAGTCAAGTTCATGTCACTTATGTGGGGGTGAAAGGACACATTTCTCATCTTGTTCCCTTTTTTTTTTTTTTCATTTAAAGCTGGTTCTTCCAGTCTGCTGGACTTTCTTCAGAGCTGTCAGCCAAATTCTAGGAAAACTCTTTTTGCCTAAGTGCAACTTTTTCCTTGAAGAGTATGGAGAGTATGGAAAAGTACAAGGGAAGAACAATATTTCAGTCAATTAATACAGCTTGGGAAAACATAATCATACTAAATTTTTACTACTTTTGTATGATTTACTTACATACTTTTAGTATGATTTACTATTTAAACCAATGAAAACTTGCTGAAAACACTAGTGACTTCTAAGAAATCACAGTATGGAAAGTAGTGATTTAGGAACAGGATGTGAAACAGAAGCATTATCTAGAAAACTGAAAAGGGCTGACTTGGAGAAGCTTGTAGAAGCTGTTTACTGAAATAACTACTTAAGATGAAGCTCACTTGACATTCCCAGGAAACTTTTGAGATGCAGCTGGTCCATGCAGTCCCAATCCTGAGTGTCCCTTCTGTTGTATTTGCACCATTACCTCTAGAAATCAAATAAATGCTGCATTTTGGGACAATTTTGTTACAACCAAAAAAGGATCGTGAACGATATAATAAACCAAACACTGGAAGATTGCTAGAAGTACTGGACAACCATGCATGAATGCTTAAGCATTAAAATCTGTTTCCTTGCAAACTTCCCTTTGTCCACATATGCTGGGAAGGTTCCCGGAACTTGCAAGAGAACAGAGACAGAAATGGGGGGGTTTTGTCAGTTTTTCATGGCATAACTGGCAATCAACACATCAGCCTTTTACAGCCAAGAAAACTGCCTCCCTGTGCACTGTAACTTGACTCATTCCCCATGTTAGTCACAGCTGGGGGCGGCTTGTGCTGTGCTCCCAGTGCTTCCAAGCCTGCCGCGCTGGGGTAAGGGCACTTTTGGGAATCTGCACGGAAGGAGGACAGTCACTGCGGAGAATGTGCGGCCACCTTCGCTTCAGGGCACTGCTTGAGGGGGGCTCTCACTCACGCTGAGTTTTTCTGCAGCCTGCGTTAGTGTTTCAGCACCTTTTTCCAGGAGGCAGGGAACCGCATAAGGCTGAGCACCCAGAGATCCTATATTATCCAGTCTGACACTTATTAACAGAGAACTACCACTGTAGCACTGACTGTGCTTCTTAAGCGAACACTGTTACATTTCAACAAGGATGCTTAATGTGTTGCAAAAAGGAAGACTGAGGGCCTGTGTCTTCTTAATTCAACTGAACAGTACCTGGCAATCTTACAAAGTAAAAAAAATCCCATGGCCTTGAATTTTCATTAAGGCTCAGTGTTTGGATTCAGTGCCAGTTCTCACTGACTCACCCCGTCTTCAAGATAAGTTGCAGACTAATCTATTTTACTTTCTTACAGCAGTGAGGCCAAATTACCTTTGTACCCACTCCGGTGGAGCCTCACAGAGTTAATGTCATTACACAGATAAAACTCAGCCCAAAACTTGCTGTGCTGACTGATGTCCATTCCCTGGTTTTCCATCCTTTATCAAAAGAAAGAGAACAGCCCGTCCTTCAGCGATGTGTGAAAACTAGGAAAGATACAAGTTCCAAAATTTGTATTTTTTGCTTAGCTTGATTGAGACTCTTTAGTGAATGTACATTTATTTTAACAGATTGAATTTGCTTAGCAGCTATTACAGACTGAAACTCAGTTCTAAAAGATTATTACCATGAATTAAGACAATTTTCTGTAGTGGAAATTCACCTCATAAATCAAGTCTGGTATTCATATGGCACCACAGATGCACCAACTCAACTTGCAGCTGTAGGCACCCAGAAAGCTGCAGAATTTGTCCCTAAATCTGCAATTGTTTGATGACAAAATGAATAAATTTTGACTTTCAAGTGAACAGATTATTGGAAGATGTTTTCTTAGATAGCATTTCAGGCTATCTAGTACAAAACATCACTGTTGATAAAAATGAGGAGACAGTGGAAATTAAAGGGTTTTCCCAGTTCTGCCTGCATTAAAGTTTTTCAAATACATGTTCCTCTGCCTCCAACATGCTGGTCAGCAGGACAAGCATTTCTTCAGTATTGACACACCATTCAGCTCTATGTTGAATATTGAAAAGAGCTGGTTTTGCCCCACAGGAATGTAAAGTACTTCCAGGTCCAGGGGAGTTACTAAATAAACAGCCTACATTTCAAAATTACCTGGGAACTCCTGCTGAAATTGGGACCATTCATCAAAGTGAGTGTTTAACATTACACACCTGGGTAGGAGGTTAACTGAAGTTGCTGTTCGTTCAGCTCTTCTGTAATTTGGTCTATTATTACTATATAGCAAGGCCCCTGTTTTGAAAACTCTAGACTAATCCCACTTATGTACTTATTTTTGTCCTGATTTTTGCTGACCAAATGGAATAAAACTAAAAGTTCTAGAAAAATAAGTTTGTCCCCTACATGTTTGGGATGCATGTAGAACTCACAAGAAAAAAAATTGTGTTTCTGTGACCACAGAAAACATAAGGTTTTTTTTTCTATAACGGTGGCATTTTTTCCAGACATGATGCCAGAATGATTTTTGTCTTTTATATACCTTTTACACAGTTCTCTGCATCCACAAGTATTGGTAGTATGCACACTTGCAACCTTTTACTTAGTTCAGTGCTTAGTGTAAGTGTTCTGCAGGCCTGAGACTAAACACCCCAGAACTGCAGAGCCAGGGAGACCAAACATTCCTACTATCTCAGGAACCCAAGGTCTCCTGGCAGGAGGATTCTGTAAACTAGGGGTTAGCCCTCCCCAGCCCCATTATTGGGCCCCCTTGTTAGATATGCTGATGTGTAAAGTCTATAACTGGTGTGTGTGATTGACAGGGGGGTGCATTTTGCCACACTTCACCTGGTTGAAGTAGATGCACTGAACACGATCCTGATTAAAATACTGAGGTAAAGACCCCAACCCCTCTTAACCGTGTCTAGCTTCATTTTCCTAACACCAGGAAAAAGGCATCAGACAGAAAATTCTTTATTCACAATATTTTTTTTCACTCAAATTTAGATTTTTAGTATAATCCAATTTTCAGTCCTAAAATATGCTACATTGGCCCTTCTGTTAAACTTGATGGAGAAATTTTCACTACACTATTTTGTATTAACACCTTTATCCTTAAATACAGACTGCCAGTCCTGCTGTCTATCTTAAACAGCAGAAAAACAAAATTTGACTCCCATCCGGTAGTAGTTTGAAATATATGGTCCCTCTAGTGATGAGATACACTGAGCAAAGTCCTAATTGCATATTTTCTACAGAAATTTTTGCCTTCCTGAACATTTTTTTTTTAACTTCTGAACCAAATTTTCAAGTCTTACATCAATGTGAGTTCAGGATAAGTTCAACGTCGTAACTCTAGATCTAAATTGGTACAAGTGAAAACAGCACTAGAATAGAATACAGCAATGAAAATGTTACTTGTGGAAATAGACTGTAGAAACCATGCCCAAAAACTCTGGTTTTGTTGCTTTAATGTATTTTGTGGAATATTCAAAAGCACTTCAAAAAAGGGGTCACCAATTCAGAACAAGAACTGTGTTAAAAATCACCTTGTATCTTCCCAGGACTCAGTCTTCCTGTAGCCTTTCCTGCTCCCCTGTCAAGACAGTGCTTCCAGGAACACCCTCAGAAACTTTGAAAACATGCAATATAAAGCCTGGACTGTGGAGAATATAATCATTAGGAGAAATTAATGCAAATGAGAGTCTTTTTGCAAATTCACCGTGCTTAACTGGAGTATGTCCTGTACATAAAACTCCTGCTTCACAAAAGTGGTATATGAGGAAAAAACTAAAAGCTCATTTAAGAGTTCTAGGAAGTGATCAGCTTTCAGAACATCTCATAACAGCACTACATCATTTACCCAAGCGAGGCTGAAGAATAATGTGATTCTGGCTCATATGCCTCCATCCTGACTTAGCTCCCCTGCTTCTCCTGTCCCAGACCTCTCTTATAATTTAGCAACTCAGCCTGGTAGATACCAGACACTTAGGAACCAGTCTGGGATAAATCAGCCCTCTGAAACCAATTTGAATTTTAGCCAGACGAGGTAAAAACTATGTGACTCATGCGTTGTGCAATAACTCACTCTTCAGTTATCTCCAGTCTTCTCCACACGTCCCTATCTCCCCTCTCATAAACACCCTGAAAACTTTGCAGGTCTCTGACACTTTACCTGCTGTGCCTATCACACACTGAAGTTCCCCTGGACAAATACATACACAGTTGGATATTACACAGCTCCTGCTGGTATCCAACCTGCTCAGAAGTTCCAGCTGTCTCTGTGAAAACTTGTGGAATGTCAGGTTAAAAGTGCCAGAAAGCCTTCCTATAGGCACTTCCAAAAAAATGTTAATTTTCCATGTTTTCTCAAAGGGGTCCATACCAACACTTCATTCCTCGCTGGTTTATAAATACATCTCAGATTTGTAACTCAGGCTGAAGCTGCCATTAAGTTGCACAGGTTCTTTCTTTAAAAGTTTCTACAGTTAGCTTTCTCCACATTTTTTACTACTGAAATTTTGTACCCTATGTTGGCCGCCCCTGGCCTCAATGATTAAAATCCCTTTGCCACTGGATTCCTTACATTTTTTTCCTGACCTCTTCCAGAAGAGCTCCAAAGCAGCTGCTACCTCCCTTTGCCCCATGTGACTCCCTCATATTTCCTGCATCCCTCTGCTATGTCCCACTTCTCCATCTCCTCCACACACACATGGGTCTGTCAGTAACTCCAGATGTCCTGTGGAGTTGTCCTCCCCTAATGTGTCTCTTCTCACACCCTGGCCTTCCCCTCCCTCCTCTCACTTGTAAAGTTTCTGATGCACAAGGGAATCTCTCCACCTCTCAAGAGCCAAGCAGCACCTCATCTTTGTGCAAAGAGCCCCAGACCTGCTTCATCACATTCTTCTCCCTCTGACTCCCCTGCAGAAATCCCTGGTGGCCTCAAGATTTAGTGGCTGCATTGCACATGAGTCTGCCACCTGGGGCAGCTCATGTCACATACACCCCTGTCCTTAACCTGGAAGCAATTCCAGACAGGGACTGTACCAAATAAGTTACTATTTGAATAGTGTGACCAAAAGTATATTACAAATGACTTGGTGAGTACAATATTGATAGCCTGGAGTCTGGCAGCGAGGGCTTTTGAAACACTACAGAACAAAGTTTTTTTAGAAAACACCCATCTGAAACTTCCTCCTCTCTCAGTCCCTGAAAAAGCAAGAGATACAGTTAATCCATCCACTTTCATGGCAATGTCACTGCAACCAAGGTTCAGAGAAGTGTCTTCCTTCCCCACATAACATGGTGTCATGTAAGGAGGCTGTGACAGAAACAGGTGTGGACTGTATATCAAAAGGAGGTTACCCCCATGCTGATACACTTGTTATCTGGAGGCTGCAGTTGTCAGAAGCTTTGTACAGAGTGCAAGCCCACCTGGCTATTGAATGAGGACACATCAAAGAGCCAGAAACAGCCTGACATAAAGCCTGTATTCAGCACCACATCCTTGCAAATGGCAACATAATCTCCAGAAAGATGCGAATATGTCTGTACAGAATAAATTATCTGGCAATTGTGGTAGGTTCACCAGTCTGTGGGTCATGGCTGAAAACTCCACCAGAGGACACAAACTTTGGAAAACCCAGAGGAGTCAGAACAGTCAGGTAATTTGCTTTGCTCATCCAATACTGTCTTCTTTTAAAATATTGCCAAATAAAAGGCAAGAACCCAGTCATGTAGGGGGCTAGGTGACTGTGTTTCAGCAAGCAGGGAAGGCAGTGTGGGAGATCCACCAGAGCCTGACAGTAGGAAACCCTGTAACTGAGGAGAAAATGCAATGGCTAAGTCTGTGAGCAAAATTAGAGATGTGGTATAACTGTGTCTGCTGATAGCACTGGAATAGTTTATGCTGTTTCTGCATCCACTCATTGAGCAACTGAAATGCAATAAAGAATTGGACAGTACAGATGAAAGGATGATAAAAACTTCCCTTAAAATGAGAGGTTAAAGGAAGCATAATTTTCCTGAGTTTATCAAAGATTTCCCTAAGAGGACTTATTTATGTTTTGTTCATAAATGAAAGCCTTTCTGACAATACATGACTTTCAAATAAACAAAATGTCAGGAGCCAATGTGGTGGACAGTGAAGTTAAACATATCCCAAGTAGACACAAGCTGATGATTCTTATAAGAGATTATGATTAACAATGGGACACAATGAAAAAGATATTAAAGGGATTTTCTGCTGCATGAAATGTTAAAATTAGGCTGGATGTCTTTTATTAAGATATGCCTTAGCTACAGGAAAAAAAAAAATTGTGGACACAGTTCAGCAATTCTTCTGTCTTGTATTTTGTAAAAGGTCAGGTTTCATTATCATAATGGCCCCCTCTAATTGTAAAGTTATGAGCCTATGCATTTTTAAAGCATTCTATGCTCTTGAAAACCCTTAACTGCACCAAACTATATGACTGTAAAAAAGAGTTCTGATGGATAGGCTGAAGAGGGTATCTCACAACAGCCAGTAACCAGTGGCTTGTGCTTATAGAAACCAACTCAACAGCAAAGAGCAAACTCATAGATGCTCCATGGATAACTTCCTGAGCACACGGAGGCTGCTTAAGCCATGCTAGGATCTTCTTTGGGTAGAAGATCAGAAAGAAAAACAGTAATAATATGCCATGCTTGTTCCCTTAATGCATTTGAAGAGATGTTTATCTGAACTCAGTTTTCCTGTTGCACCAGAAGTCACCCCAGCTACCTCTCTCTAGCTTCTAGCACCTGTGCTTCAGCTGGGACTTGTGCTTGCAAAGCCAGCTGTGTCAGGCCAGCCATGTTAAAACACATTTGATGCTATTAAAGTGCCTGAAGACCTGGCTCCTTCCACCCTCAGACAAGGGGAGAGCTCCCACAGAGGCATGTGCATCCCCAGGGTGCACCTTCAGCTAGGGAGCTCATGTCCCAGGAGGAACAAGTGCTCTTCTGTTGAGAAATCTGGGGCATAGCAGAAACCGAAGAGGCACCAGACACATATGGTAACTGATGAGCCCCAGTATGCTTTGGTAATTTCATTTCTCTCTCTCTCTGGCCCCTCAAAGAAGAGTGGGGAGAAACCTTTCCTCTTCTTTTGCTGTTTCAGGGGAAAAAAAAGGTGTTTTTAAAGTATTGTGAGGCATAAGGGTGAGCCATTTAAAAGGAAACTCCTAAACAACACACAGAAAAACTGCTTTTAAAAAAATCCATCCCCACAACTATTCCGACATGCATCACAGCATCACTGTGCCTGACCCACTGAGTACAGGGATTCAGCACCTTTGTTTGTCTCCTCCTGCCTGCTATGCTGAAATACGTCCTTCAACACTTAGGTATCCTTCAAATAAAAAAAAAGAAAAAGAAACAAAAAAGGGACTTATCCATATGCAAGTTTTGAGAAAGCTTTTAGAAAGGCACTGGTAAAATGGATTTTGAGATTATACAACACTCCTAATCCTGAAAAGTGAGGCATCACTTTTGTCTTCTGGTTTAAATCTCAGAGAAAGCTTTGTCTACAGTTATCCCGCTAGCCCTGACAAGAACCGGTTTAAAACAGCATTACCTTCATCAGATGCAACTGAATTCCTCCTCTGAGAGAAAGGAAAAAAAAGGCATTAATGATCTTCAAATATCAGGCTTTCTGAGGACCATAAGCCAAAATCTACTTGACTTTCCCCCTCTGCCTCCCTGTCTTGAAAAGCAAACTTCACATCTGCTTGTTATCAGTAGTTATCTCACAGCATGCCTCTGAATCATTTAGAAAACTCAAAGCACATGTTTATCCCTGCTGAGGAACCAGTCATTATGATGCTATTTACAGGCCCTTGGTGACCCAAGCTCACTACATGGTGTAGAAAACTGCCAAAGATTTTGTCTCAGGGGTTCTCACTGCTGCTAGGTTTAATTACTTACCATCAGCTTTCAGCCAGGAGGCTGCACTCCCTCCTTTCAAGCTGCATTGAGGCATGCCTGTGTGAGGACATGTGGGAAAGCTAAGATAAATCAATTAGACATATGAAGCACTTTGCATGTGACTTAAAACACATTAAGTCCTCATGTGGTTACTCTTATTCAGAAGAATAAAAAGGCTTTCACTTTCCTGTTCAGACAACTTCAAAGCTGCACCATTTTACAATTGTAGCATGTAGTTAAAAGCAACGAGAGGCTAGGAAGAGATGCCAATGGTCTTGGATAAATGCATTTAAATCTAAAAATGAAAACACTGTTGTTTAGAAATGTGGAAGGATGATATGTCCTTCTGAGACCAAATGTGTTTCTCCCAAGACATTGTGCACACAAACCCCTCCAGAGCCTTTCTGCTTAGATGACCAGGCAAACCTTACATTTGTCTTAGCACAAGAATGAATAACTATGTCACGACAAGATACTCAAAATAAGCCTACTTTTCTTGTGAGACATGAAGGTTCATGTAGGTCTGTGCTTTCCCTGATTGTTCAGAGTCAGCAATTTTTGCTCAGTATTTTCAATATTCAAGAAAACAATTTAAAGGTCTGATTCTACAGCCAGTGTCCAGTTTGCAAGTGCTCCTTACTACACCACAGGGAAAAATGTGTGACATCAAACCCAGATCTTTGCCACTCTGGAACAAAAGGCTAAGAATATTGGTTCCTCCTTGTGCAAAGAGCACAAATCTCTTCATACAATTCTTCTTAACCCTCCTGAAAATCTGCTAGCTGCAGGGCTAGCCCCCACATGTCATTTTTCATGATTTTGAATCAAAACAGAGCCCTATGTTTTTTGCTTGTCATTGAGTAATTTCAGCAGAGAGCCTTTTTTTTTCTTTTTTTGCCTCAAAGTGTTTCAATAACTTAAAAAAGTTCTTTCTAAAGCCTTAGCAGCACTTCAAGAAACAGAAGAATCCAATGACAGCCTCCTCATCTCATTTTGCTAAAGAATCTTAAGGAAAGGTAACAGCAACAGACAGGGATGTTGCAGCTTTGGCTGCTTTCAGAGAATGTCTCTGTGAGAGGACATACAGGTAAGTGACCTAAAATGCCAAACTCCAAAAATCCGTGAAAACTCGTCTGAAGATACTTGCTGTGGAATATCTGTGTGATGTACCAAGTACAGACAGAGCCATCTATTATGAATTCCATGAAAAGTTTTAAGGTGTCTGTCATCTTCTTAATTAAACTAAACCCAAGAACAATAATAAAAAAAACCCCAACCCCAAACATAAATACTTCAGCAGACCAAGAACAGCTGAATGTCACCAGTATTTCCATTCCTGCATGTGGGTAAGTATCTGCAGCCGACAACTTCAACCACACGTTCTGCAGGCTGCCTTGTTCCACACGGCTGGGGGGATGTTTATATATCCACTCACATGCATTATGTTCTTTAATAACATAATCCACAGAACTGGGAAAATTTAAAGAGAAAGCACTTGGCTACAGCTAGGTCAAAGCAAAGCTATGTCTAACCTAACTATGCCTCAAGTCCTTGTGTTCTCGTGTATCAAACTAGTATAAAATTTGACTAGACTTAACATTTCTGGCTTTATCTTGAGAATACCATGGAAACTTGGGGTTGGATTAAAAAAACCCTAAAACTTTAACTGCAGTGCAATATGACACTGGGAAAAAAAATCTACAGGCAGTAAGTGTATACGAAATATCTGTTCTGCCCTGTAAATAGATATTAAAAGCTTAGTGAACATTCCACAGTGGTTTGACAGAATAGACTTTGAAGAAATCAAATCAGAAATGAAAAATATGAATGTAATTCATTTTGCCCATCCTAGTGCCATAGGTCCAGTTCAGTAAGTGTGAGGAGCCTGCTACATTACTCAGAGGTGAAATGTGTATTTCATATCTGCCTTCATTTAAGCAGTGCAGTTCAGTTTCCTCTGTTTCTCCAGTTTCTGGCTCACATTTGGACTGGACTGATTATTTTTGCTGAAGTGTAGCTTGACTTGGGATTCAACTCCAGATTTCTGACACACAGGAGGAAAAGAGAGCGATGTACTGGAAGGGGCTGTTTCTGCTGCTGTTGAAGACTGCCATGCTCTTCTCATGCAAGAAGCTCATGATTTTGAGGTGACGTTAACCTTCTGGTTAGGTCCCCACACAGTTTTTGCTTTGCTGAAGGATCTGAAACCTTTTGCTCAGCTCAGGTCCTGGCACAGTTAGCCAAAGCTTTCCACTTCCATTTGATTTTTCCTCAAGATGTAATTACTGCAATGCACTCAGGCTTGGAGCTATCCTTGAAGATCAGTCAGAGACAACAGCTGCCACACACTGTGGCTTCCCACTTGCTAGGAATTGCTCACCACAGGCGACATGTCACAACAACTCCTTCAACACACTGTACAGATTTGCATTTCTCATGTTCAAAGTTGCATTCATCTGGATTAGCAGAGACACGGGGAAGCTGGCACCACTGTGCTAGTTTGCTGAGGCTGGAAAACCAAGGGCTTGGTTCACACAAAGATTAGGCACTTTTGGGTCCAATAAATTCCCAAGCCTTTTAAAGATGGACCTCACTGCCTTTGTCCTGTCCTTTGCTGGTTCTTTACTGGAGGTATCACCTCCTGCACTGACCTCAGCAAGCTCCTCTGGTACTTCTGTGCCTTCCCCCTGTGTGCTTTGCTGTATCCCTGCCCCACCAGGATGAAATAAAAGCTAATGCCCCTGCAGAGCTGGATATCTGTGCTGTTCTCTGCTTGCTGCCGTGTCTCTTGGACTGAGCAGGAGTTGGCAATCTGTAATTCAGGCTGTGTGCAGATTGCTCACCTTGGAAAATCTGGATACAACTCGGAGAAAGCCCTGGGCTGAGCAGTGTTTCAGGTGTTCAGTTACCACCTCAAAAGGTGGGATGTGGTTATCTGCAAGGTGTTGTGCCAGAATCAGAGAGCCAAAGCTGAGCCACAGCTTCTCAGGGCTGTTCTCTAACCTCCAGTTCACCTAACTGCAGCTTCTGACAGCAAACACCACAATGGAAAGCCTGGCATAGCTATGCAGAGATAGGGTCATTCAGACTACAAACCAACCTCTTTTGCATAAGAATGCAACCATAACTGTTTGAATTTAGCTAGCCCTTGTTTTGATCAGAACACAGCCTGTTTATACTCCTTAATTGTAGTCATTCCTGTGGCTTTGTTGGTTTGTTTACAACAGTACTCCGAAGTTTGGGAAAATGTTGCAAAAGTTTCAAATGGCAAACATGGCAGTCATTCTTTAACCTAATGTTTACAGTTTATAGGAGGGCTTCAACATGTATTATAATATTGCAAAACCCCAGCACATCTTTGCATAGTTTGTCAGTGTAAATCTGGGGACAATTTATGCAGTGCTGAGAAACAGCTACTTCTGGTAGACTGTAAGTTTTTGCAGATATACAAGATAAATCACCTGCTCAAAGATGATGGAAACACTACCAAGAGTTTCAATAAGTTCACAATTACTTAACATCTACCATCATCAAAAACCTGTAAAAACAATTCTAAAAAAAAGAAAAAAAAATACGTGGAACCACCCTCCTATGTCCCCACACAGTATTTGCATCAATGAAAGATTTACAGCAGCATTACTTCCTCTTTTTCTCCCAGATACAAATGGCTTTTCTGAAAATGCCATGAGCTGAGTCCATATGCTGTATTTCTCCTGCTTTAGTATATACATTCCAAAAGTGTCCCTTTTCCTAGGATTTGTCAGTCTTACTGATACATCAAGCTAAAGAATCTCAACTTAAAGAAGCAAAGGACTGGCATCTAATTTAGCAAGAATCAATGAGACAGTTTAGGAACAGGGAGTTTGAGGAGCTCTATGAGAGTCAGGAACTCCAGTCCAACAGAATATGGAGAGGCTATTTTGCTTCTACATTCAATAGGTTCATACACTTGAAAATTTTCCTTACCTCTGGTTCAGGGCCCTAAAACGTACAATTCTGTTACCATGAAAATGGAAGAGTTCTTGAAGTGGGACATGTTTCTTTTAACAGCAGATAAATGCTCTGAGACATAGCAAACCACAGGTTCTTTCTAAATAGCCTCCTTCTGAATTCTTTCAGGTGAGATGCTCTCACCACACCCTTTGATCTCCTCCAACCTAAATTCTATATTTACACAGCACAGACAGCTTTTTGCTGTGACACTGATGACATTAACTTAGTGTGCATGGTGTATTTTCTACAAGGCATGAATATTTAATTTGAGATATCTGTTCTCTGTTGCCTGAACCTGGAATTTTAACTCAGAAATTGTACATGCTTTTGCCTTGCCTCTTTTTGACCTCTATTTTGTGGAACCACAGTGTATTGAGATTCACAAGTTCATGTTCCCCCTCAGTATTGAGAATTTCACTAGCTGGTGGTGAAATAGCCATCTTACACTTTCTTTCTTTCTTCTCTGTTCACATCTGGAGCGAGGCATGATGTCATCAGCATAGTATGTCATCTGCCTCATCTCCCCTGGTAAAAACGAGAAAATTTGCTTGATTTTCAAGCATTCATTCAAGAGTCCGAGTGCAACACGAAGCTGCTCAGAGTGGCCAACCCGCTCTGGCCAGTCTCATTAATCTGCACCCTCACACAGCTCTCTGGGAGGATTTTAACAGCCATTGCCTTGTTCTCAGACAAAAAAATAACTCACAAAGTCTTATTCCTCTCTGCCCTTCCCCTAGCCTCGAATCCCTTTTCTGTGCCTTTAAAGGTGAATTATTTTTCTGTTTCCCTTTCATTCCAGCAGAAAGATGGCCCCTTTTCTGTTTCAATGGGACCCGGGCCTTCCTGCCGCAGCTGCTCCCTCCTGGCCAGCGGCCGACTGCCTCATCCGAGCTCAATCTTAATGTAGTTTATTTTTCTCTGTCTCAGTTGTTTCATTCTTTGCCTTTTCTTCAGTTTGGACCTCTCTTAATCAATCTCAGTCTTAGCCCTTTTCCCTTTCAATTCAGCCTTTTTTACTCTGTTGGGTTTGGGGTAAAGGAAACAAGGCTTCCTCAGAGTGATTTGCTTACTCTCTTCTTTCCTGATTTCCTTACCCTTCTCTTCCTCTGCCAGGGAGGTCAGGCGAGCTCTGACCTCGGGTAACAGCGCAAACTGGAACATTTGCGCTTGCAACAGAGACAATTTTTTATTGACTTTAAACAATCCAGCAGTTGCAGAAGGAAGCCAGCAGGGCTCTCCTGCCTGCCGGGTCCTGCCACACGTCTTACATCGCTTTCCAGGCTGAAGTTCACTTTCACGGAGTGAAGTCATGACTCTGATTCATCCCTCCTTGTCAGTCAGTGGCAATACAAGTCAAACATCTTCATTTATTTAAATTTGGCTTTACCTCTAAAAAAAAAAAATTTCAATTACCCCTTAAAACTCGTGTTGTTCTGAACCCTTACTTTGCTCCATGTGGCTTTTGTTTATACAGCTGAAGAGTCCCAAAAGTTGATGAACTTGAAATATTGGAAGAATTCTGTAAGAAATTATTACATGAAATCCTATTTGGAAAGAAGTAGTGCTCTTGCTTGCTCCTATGAATGGCAGCAAGGCACGTACCACTCAGCCCTATGGAAACAGAATGCAGCCCTACAGCTTCCAACTGAAAAGTCCAAAACTGTGTAGGCCTGAATGGGCTCTGAAAATTTATCCTACATATGAGAGAAAGGAATTGTCTTTAGGAGGCTTTTTCATCTGTTTAACAGATGTTCACAGAGATTGAGCCACACTTTCTAGGAGGGTTTGGGCCACTGAAGCAAGTAAATGATATGGGGAGAATACAGGACAATGTCAAAACACCATTTCATTATGGTGGAGGGTTCTCTCATCAGCTCTCAAGCATCTTTTTCAGCAATGCCAGCTGACATAAAATTTAGGGCTGACCATTCTAATATAAATACATAGTGACTGGAAATCATGAATAATCCATGGAGAAATCCATGTCCTTAACTCATAATCACATTTCTTTAGATCCTCAAGTTTGCCATGTGGTGTTCAGTAGTCTCCTTTTATGAGTAGCCACACTTCATCATGCCATCTGCAGAAGAAAATAACTGCATTTAACAGAAGTCTCTCTTTATTTAGAGCTGCAGGGGGAACTAATTAAAGGTAACTGAAACCACAGCTGCTAAAATAATTATATGGCATCTAAACTATTTTGGAAAACTCTCATTGTTTCTCATTATGACAAAGTGGAGTAAGATTGAAAACCTACCATCACCTTAAACAACATATTTGTGGTAAATGATGTACCTAGAACTCCACAGGATACTCCCTAACATAGGCATGTGTAACATCCATTCATGTTTTATGTGTATGTATGCTCAAACACACACGTTGTATAAATGGACCTTTTTTAGTACTCGTCCTAGCTGCATATAGTCTTCAAGACTTACAAGAGAGAAAGGGGTTCTGGCATTATAAAACTGTAATAAAGAGATGCCCACATTATTTTGCAAAGAAAAGCATTTTATAATCACACATGGAAGTGATTGTTTGGAATTAAATACACAAACCATCATGCAACCAGTCTTCAGTGAAAAAACATTTCTTTCAATCATTTTCATATAAGAAAAAGACTTGAACTTCACACACACACACACACACACACGCACAGAGAGAGAGAATGGCAGTACTGAAGCTTGGAAAAAGAGTTTCAAATGAGGTTTGAATGATTCCAAACTCAGGGCTCAGTGGGGAGCTCAGATTTTACATTTGCACCGGGATGCAGCTGTCAAAAAGAAGTAAAATCAATTGACAAAAAGCCCAGCAAACTGATCTGATTGTGTAATTTGGAACTTATTCATAAGAAGTTCTTTAAAATGAAGAAGAGGAAGGATGTGCATTTGAACTCTCTTCTACTTTAATTAGTTTCTCTCCAAATGATATTCATCATCATGGTGTTTCAGCCTCTTTTTAAACTGATTAATACAATCAAGTCTGCAAAAGGCAGAAATTATCATAGAGTGATTCAACACTGGACATGGCTTTAATTTCACAAACACATTCTTCTAACACCCTTCCCATTATTTATTACAGATCACACTAAATGTTTTGGGGCAACAGTGTTTCCCCAAAAAAGCCATGACTAAGTGCAAAGCACGGTGCACTCCCCTGATGGTGCACACACTCCCTAACCCTCCTAAAACCCAGATCCTTTGGTCTTTCTAGACTAAAATCCCCATATCCATCTCCATTTGTTGACTTGTACTTCAGTTTAGAGGAAAGAGAAATGTGGTGGTCTACCATAAAGTTACCACAAAGTTTATCAACAATAAGCTCAGTGTGCTGAGTCCTGGTCTTCTAAGTGACAACCCAGCCAACATGCAAATGAAACATTCAGCTTCACAAAACCAAAGTATTAATAGTCTGTTATTAAAATAAAAAACCCAAAAAAGTAATGATATCCTCAGTAACAGTGGAAATACTACTTGGAAATAAGCATGAATACCAGATATTAAATAATTTCCATACCTTGGAAACAACAAGTAATCCCCCTGGAGATGCAGAAAAGGTGATAAGGCCAACTTCTTTGGCAGGATATCAATTGACAGGGCAACAGCCACATTTACCATTTTAAACAATATTTGGTCAGCAAACATCTATTACCAAGAGGCCAAAGTACAAATCAGCAACTCTGACATTACTTGTGCCATCATATATGGAGATGAAAGCTGATTATCTATCAAAAACAAAGACAGACTCCGAATGATTTAAAAAAATGCTTCAAAAAATATTAGGCACTAAATGGATTTCTAGGATAATATATAACATGATATACCAGAGTATCCAACAACTGGTTATGTCTCGAGAGAACTAGAAAAAGCCCCTAATGAAAAATGACAGGCAAATGGTGAGGAAATATGTAAAGAATGAAGCTGTTTTGTTTGCCATAACAGACATTGCATAGGCCAGTGGGTAAACCCTCAGAAGGCCTGACTGAAAGAATTCCCTCCTTCAAGCCTGCTGAAGGAAGGGGATTGCACTTAGGAACATGCTCAGCATGAAAGCAGGAATTTCAGCTAGTCAGCGACTGCAATGACTCTTAAGTGCCCTAATAAACATTGGGTGGCTTAAGGAAGGATTGAGACCCAGGAGTGACAATTTTCACAAAGTCATTAGCCTCATTAATTTTTTCATAAAAAGTTTAACTAAAAATTTCCCATCACCCTCTTGTACCTCACCTTTTTCCCTTGACATAGTCAAGGTAAAACAGCCCAGGAGTCAGGATGTTGGCTTGGGATGGACAATGTCCTTTTATTGGCTTTTACTGGGGCTCAAACATGCAGGCACAGATTACTTTAGGGCACTATTATAATCTAAAGATTCATTTGCAAAAATCCTATGACTTTAAAATGTGCCTTAGCAACTAAATCTTGTTGAAATCAAAGAGAGACTAAAGGGCAAACAAAATCCACTACCCTGTGTCTTTGAAAGCAAGCATGAATCAAAAATGAAAAATTTCTTCAGGGTCCTGTAGTCAAATAGTCCGTCAAAGCAAAAGTATTCTGCACATTTTCTTTATTTGCTCCCAAACTTCTCTCTTGTTGCTACTCTAATGGACCCTGTGTGAAAGCAGGAAGCACACAGGCCTAAAAGAGGAATATGGGAGCTATAGACAGACTGCATGAGGCTGCTCTCAATTACAGCTGAGCTGGAAGAAGCACAAATGAGAACCAGACTGACAGTCTGGCTATTTTATGTCTCAATAAGAACTGAAAATTTAGATAGTTTCAAGAACATCACATATGAAGTTTGATTGATAAATGGCTCAGAGACTGAATGGTCCCAACTTGTGGGCATCTTAATTTTGACCTGATTGAAAACATCCTTCCCTGTTTTGGATGGTATGTGGGTCACATCAGTGGAAGGATATTAAGTTCACCCTGTTGCTGCCCTTTCACATCTAATGTGTTGAGAATGACCCTGACATGCCAGAAGTGTTGACTGACAGTCTCTTTCACGCAGATGCTGGAGAGGTTATGCAAATCATGGTGTTTATGAGCTGCTACACAAGACCCGAGCCAAGTTTGGTAGAAACCACCGCTTCGTTTTGCTGGCTTGTGAGCCCACCCAGAGTAGCTGAAAACCTCAGACAGTGTTCCTTTCTTATGGAATGAGAAAATGCCCCACTGAATTGAGAAACTAAGATTGACTTGGGCTTCTGTGCCAAGATCTTTATGTTTGTTTCAATTGCCTTTTTAATAGAACAGCAGATAGTTTCCATTTTCCTTGAGGCTGTTTGCAAATAGGAGAAAGAGTCTGAAGAGTGAGTTACAGCCTGTGTCAGCAGAGAAGATTAAGGTTGTCAAGATACTGTGATAAAAATTATGTTACTGTTAAACTAGGATTTGGGATTCAAAGCATTAAAAGAAGGCCCTTACAGAGAAACTTGGAGCCTACACTCATTTCCCTACACACTGTTTAGAGCTGCCCCCTTTTGTAATAAATTGCTATTAGAATAGAGAAGCTGTTGGTTTTAGTTTGGAAATCAAGCAAATATTGATAAAATACCAAGAAGATGTAGTTGAATACATTTTCTGAATTTATAAATGTGGAGAAAAATTTCCAGTAGGAGTGATAGCACCGAAATGGATACACACCCCCTGTGGAGAGGTAAGGACCAGCACTGCTCAGAAAATGTCTGGCAGAGGACACACATTTGTTGTACAAAATATCTAATCACTCAGCTCTATGCTCTCTTCACCTCATCTCATCTCATCTCATCATCTCATCTCATCCATCTTTCCTTGTATTTCAGCTACAGCCCTACCAATGCTGATCAGTGTAAAGTCTCACTTCAAGTGATTGAGTGATAGCAAACAGTCCTATTTATGTGTCACTGTGTGAGACTGACATGAAAATATCTGGGCATTCTCCATGCTACATTAGCCATGCCCACAGGCTAATGAACAAACAAACTGAGGCACTGAAACAAACCCTGGCCTCAACCAAACTCAAACTCTGTGAATTACAGGAGGCGAGAATGATGCTTCTAAACTTTTATCTACGTGACAGAACAATATTTGAAGTCTTTAGAAAATTGTCTACAAACAATAAGATATTCCTGTTGAATATCAAACTGTGAGGCTGGGATCCTGCATGTGTGGGAAAATGATTAAAACAATCAAAAGTACTGAACAATTAAATTATGCAGTCAATAATACAGCTGCAGGAGTAAAAAATGCATTCAGAGAGAAATATTTCTGAATAAAGAGTAAAAAGTATTGCCAATATTTCTGAGTAAAGAATCTCTAATGATTAACCTGTAAATTAATTCCACTAAAAAAGTGACTTGGGTAAGCTTGGAAGTCAAAGGAAGTAAAAGAAGGACGCAGAAGTTTGGCATTTAAGCAGACTCATAAATGGAAGACACGTGGCCTTAGATGAACAACAAACTCCCTTAATGTGCTGGTTTTCTAAAGAGAAAATAGCTGCAAGTATTTTAGATGTTTTCAGAACAGGCTGCTATGGTTAGGGTCTTCATTTCTGCAAAGTAAAAAAAACCTGCAAGACAATGTCTGTAAACACAGCATTACACAGATAAAGTAGATTTAGGAGTGAAAATTCCTCTTGCTATTGAAACTATTAGTGTCTTGCACACCAAGGAAAATATAATCTCAAAAAGCATAACCTCCCTGTGCAAAAGGTGCAAAACAGCTGGCAGGATGTGCCAGGCTTATTTGCTCCCCTGGGCTCCACACCCCACACCCTCACCCACAGGCCAGTAAGCCAAATCCTGGGCCCCTCATGATGGCATCACCTCACACCCAGCCCTCACTGATGACTTCCAGGCTGGCCCTTCCCAGCACCTGTTCTGTAGCCTGGTCTGGGCTTGCTGGAGGGCACAGAGTCAGTACCTCCTTCCTGCACATGTGCTGGGCCTCACAGGCCAAGGAAGATGGGCCTTACCCAGCCAGATGAGCAGTAGGGATAGAATGGGAATTGTGACAACTTGTCCCTTCCCAGCTTAAATAAGACAGCTAATAAAGAAAGCAGCAGTGACTCTAGTGTATGGTAATAATTAAAACATAGTCGAATGGTGGCAAATGAAAAGGGTTGTTGAAGATTAAAGAAGAAGTATAATTGTAATTTTAAGTAGCTGAGCTTCCACTTCGTACAAAACAAGAGAGACAGTATGAGGGATGCCATATTGCACTTGGCTCCTGTCCTAAAATAATTCCACATTATAAATATTTGACACAGCACTTAAGACTATTGCCTCCACAGGATTTAATGCAGTATAATGTAACACATCTGTTAGCTACCCACATGGCATGAAAGAGTGAATGGGGAAGATAGGAACAAAAAGTTCAAAAATATATTGTATGCTATTACTTCTGTGTTGGTGTTGATCATGCTGCATTCACTACCTCTTGGACTAGGATATTAGAACTAACAATACCTGAACAGCACAATCTTGTCCATTGCTTTTTGAATTGTGAGACTGCATCAACCCTGTTCCTGCCTTTACTTTCTGCACTCCTGTAAAGTACCATGAGAAGTCATGACTTGCATGGATACTAGATTGAGTGTGAAAAATTGGAGTACCTGTCTGAAAATGCAGCAGCATAAGACACGTAAGGTCAAGTAACTTGGGAAATGAACCTGCTTTTTATGTCTTCAATTTAATGAATAAAAATCTACTGTCATAAGTTTACACTACCTAAAAAATGGTAAATTGAGGAGACATGTTCACCAAGTTAATAAACCTTTCTGTCAATAACCTTGTAGCTAAGTAGCACCTTCTTGCTCTATTTTGAAGGGCTGCCAGATCGCCATACTTGGACAGTTATCTCCTGTATTAGTTCCTCAGCTCAGCAAAGGGTATCTTTCTCAGGAGAAACTCACAGAATATCTTTCTTAAATTGGAAGTGATATAGTCAAAGAAAAATGTTAAAAGCCACAAGCCATATTAAGAAGTAAACAAACCAAAGTGCAGACAATACGTAAGGGTTGACATGTACTTTCATCACTGCAGGTCTGTCAGTCTCCTGGTAACAAACTCCACATCAGCTTTTTGTTCTCCTGATAGCAGCTTAGATTGGTTTTGGAGTGACCATGCAGTGGAACAGATTGCCTAGAAAGGGTGTGGAGTCTCGCTAAATGGAGATATTCAAGAAGTGTATGGATACAATCCTGTGGCATTATGCTGTGGGATGGCCCTGCTTGAGCAGGGAGGTTGGACCAGATGTAGTACCTTCCAACATCCTGTGATTCTAGGAAAAGAAAGCCACACTGAAAAAGTAATTACAGAACAAACTTTTGGTTTTCTCATGGTTCCATAATAAAAGCGCCAATCTCTGCTCTGTTCCCAAATTTAACAGTTAAAAAACAAAACAACAAACAAAACAGAGCAAAACAAACAAAACCCACAAACAAACAAAGAAATAAAGTCTTACTGTAGGACAGAGTTTTAAATCTTTCCAGAAGATGGAGTCTGTCTCCATCCATGTTTTACTTTCATCAAAGCATTTTCATGTGGTGCTAGACCCAACCACGACTTTCAAAGCTGAAAACCAGCTCAGATGCCCTTTGTCCATTTGAAAGGGCCAGTGTTGAGCTGCAGAGAGTCCATGCACAGCCTGAGCACTGCTTTACATGCCTGTGCTCCAGCACTTGGGGCAGCAAGACAGCAGGAGGTGGCCAGGAGACACGATTCAGCCAGGAGGTACAACTGTGCCAGGCTCCCAGGTGCCACCAACACTGTCTGAACTCTTTCTGAGGGTTCTGAGAACTCATAATGGGTGCACTTTGGTAAGCTCAGTATCTCTGTCACCATCTTTCCCTGTGTCTGAACCACAACATTTTGTTTTCTCTGAAAGCTGCTGATGAAGCAAACATTAGCTTTTTTTTGGGAAATTGCTTTGGCATTTGTCAGAGTATCATAATGAGTGAATCAATTTAGCAGAGAAAAACAGATCTAGGCACAGTTTTGCATACCATTATCTTGACTCCTCTACTGTATAACTTTTCATAACTGTGGCTCATCTGGGAAAATCACAAATCTGTTGTTTGTGGGAAGCTAGAAAATTAGACACTCTAAATGACAACTTACAAACTATAGCTAAAAGCTAACCAGACTGGTAAACAGGAAATGCAAGACTGATTTTTGCTTCTTTACCCAGAGATTCACACAGATGAAATAAATGCTTAATTCAGCCCTTCTCTAGCAGCAGCTCACGAACCAGGGGTGGTTTGTGAAACCACACAGCTTGCTCCTGGAGCCATTTTAAATTGTAACACTTCCCAGTTTTGTATGCCTGCAATAGTCATCCCTCCCAGAAACTTGGTATGTACTGGTTCATTCATCCACAGCTTGGACATCCATAGGTTTCAGTCACGTCTAATGACCAGAAATGTAGCCAGTTGTTCATAAACAATTTCCTACTCAAAAGCACAAGAGCCTGATTAGGCAGCCCCTTGAGCCAACCGTGCACCTCCTAAAAGAGCTAAGAAATTTAAGTTAAAGCATCTTGAATAAAGTATTAAATATTTTTTACACTGGTAAATGTTTACATTTTCCCTAACAAATAATCCATGCATATGTACTTGGCTATGGATGAGATTCTGATTTCACAAACACTGTGGGCAAGCGCTGTGGTCAGAGGTTGCTAGGAGCATAAATGTGTATAGCTGTTTGTCATCACGTCATCCTGCCTCTGTAGAGGACATAATTAAGAGTACATCATTCACCTCTTTTGTTTGAATTATGGATGGACCTGGCCGAGAGCATCAGGAATGAATTCAAAACTTAGGTCATGAATGTGAATGATTAGAAGAAGGATCTCAGACAGTATATTTGATCTCCTGAGCTTGGAGGACAATTAGAGCAAAACTGAGCAACTGAAGTTTTTCTTTAATTAGCCTCCAGTCTGCAGTGTATGGAGGTTCAGAGCTTAAATAAATTCTTACATAACTCAAGGTCCTCTTTTCTTTTTCCATCAATATTACTATTTCCATTGAAAAATATTTAGGTTTTAGAAAGGAGGGAAATGTGATAGTCATTTATTGCCCCCACACTGCTAAGAAATTCCATGCTTTTATGTGCAGGAAGCATTGTGTTGATGTTGGCTTCCCCATGAGTTAAAAATCTTGTTTAAATGTTGCAGAATCTAAATGCTCTTTGAGGTTTTTCTGTGTTGTTTTATGGAAAGGCTTCTGCCTGATTATTTACAGATGCTGTCTCTGAGAAAGCCAAAAATAGTTCTTTACTAATTCAAAATTTAAACTAGCATTTTTATTATTTTATTGTGTAACCAAGGAGCTCTGCTCTGGGGTGCTCAGTTCAAAGGGGAGAAGGAGCCCTCCAGCTCGCTGTTGGCATCACAGGCAGCGACATTCCCGTTCAGCCAGCAGCAGTGCCAAGGCCTGGCAGACCACAGGGTCCTCTCCAGCAGAAATGCAGCCTCCAAAGCATTTTGCAGCACAGACTCACTAGGTTACATGACCATGAGGGACTCACATTGTTTCAAAAGTTACTTCTCCCACAGTAGCACAGGGTGTTTAAAGCAATTTTAGGAATTACAACAGCCCTTCAAGCCATGCTGCTTTTCCACGGCCACCTTGGCTGAGCATCAGTAAGGGATTTTTTTTCAACAGTTCATGAAGTGCTAAGATGTATCTTGAGCTTAACAAGCAAGAAATGTCATTCAGCCAGCTCAGCAAGCAAGCATTTTGTCAGATGAAACACTTCTTCAAAGTTTCTCTTTATTTCTCCAAGGCTAAGGAGGAGTCGTGAACACCAACAAACTGGGGAGTACCCTTGTTAAATAGAAGCCAAAGAGCTTGGGTCTCATCTGTACCAGTCTACAGACAGATTTTATTCTCTCAGCAACCAGGGTCAGAAGAGTTGCACTTCCCTTGCTGCCTGAAGCCATGGCTTTTCAATCCTAAATCCTGTATATACCTTGCTGGCGGGTGGTTTCACTGATCTGGAGATCACATGCTACTCCCATCCTACAGATATGGCACTCTCAGCAAACCTGGGAAGGGACTGGGGATCTGCACAAACTGCAGTATGAGACAGAGGTGGGTTACCAGAAATTATTTCTACCTCACCAAGAGCATGGTTCAAAACAGCTTTCCTGACCCACGTGAACTCCTCAGCTTCTCTGTGAATAGTGAAATTCTTAGGGGGAGAGTGATGTATCAAAAACTCAGCATATCAGTAAACAAGAAGATATATTACTGTTTTCATTCCAAAAGGTCCTGCATAAAATCTTGTTGATAAAACATTTGCAAACGTAATTTTCTGCCTGTCAGCAGGTACTCATACCAGCTGAAACCTGCTCCTAACTCAGTTAGCACAAACAATTGCCTACTACAATGTGGCTTTCAAACAAAACAGGAGTTGTTTGTGAACTTGTCTCAACCCCCAGGTAAAGTACCACACAGATACAGGACAAATCTGTGGGCATACATGGTAGATTTAATTGTCTTCCAACAGACTGGCCTTCAATCTGGATATCTCTCAAACACATGGCATGGGAGGTTTGTGTGTACATAGTTTAACTTTTTATCTAAAAATAGCATTATGGATTTTCTGAAAACAACAGCAAACATCCCTCAGGTAATTTCTTTACAGACTTCTTTAGTTGGTACAGCATTTGTATGTAGTTATTCTGCAGTTTCATTAAACAAAACAAAACAAAACAAAACAAAACAAAAAGCAAAAGAAGACTTAGCTACACTTACTTCCTCCAGTTGAAAATTTCTTCAACTCAGAGACACAGCTACTGGGGAAGCCTGGAGAACTTGGTACTGTGGCAAATAAATTAGGTTCTTATTTACATGCAACAAATATAGTTTACTCTGAATGGCAGAAACCTCTTGACCACAATTAGCATTTTAAGGTGTTAACTTTTTACAAACTATAGACTTCTCCTAGACATAACACCACTTGAGAACAAGATCACATAGTCAAATGTGACCTAAAATTGAGTTCTCATCTTTCTTTCCTGAAACACATTGGAGCTTACATTCCTACTGGTTCTGGCTGAATGCAACTCATCTCTAGTATGCATACAACTGGCATCTGCTCCTTCTAAACGTGGAATTCTTCTACAGGGAAGATCTGTATGGTATCTGTATGAGAAGTTTCTTAGCCATAGCATGAGCTGGCCATGTAGTTACTTCTCTTATCCTTTACACCTACCTGTGGAAAGACAATTTATATGACAGATAATTTGTACTGTGAGTTGAGTTTGCATGGCCTTGCTATTTTTTATCCAGTAATATTACATGCTATAGAAAAGTGTATAAATTTTCCTTTTGCCATTTCCTACCATTGCTGCAATTTAAGAATCTCACAAAGTAACACTAAACTTCTAGTAAGTGTCCAAAAATTTTTGGCACTTACGTCTTCAGTTATAAATCACTTGTTCAATGTGTTTTGCATTTTGTTTCCATGCTGGGATCATGGATCTGAGATGCAGCTGAGTAAAGTTACCTGGGTGCCCCCACCAGCCTTGCTTTGTCTCCAGCTCCCTTGCTTTCTCCTGAGGTCTGTGGTGCTGTTCTCAGAGGCAAAGAACCACACAATCTGTAAAGTGTGTTTCCCCCTTCTTACTTTTTCAAATGGAGATGATGTGAATTTTCCAGCACAACAAAGGCATTCACACTAGAGCTGGAAGACCATCAGAACGTATCAGAGCACATATTAATTGCTAATTGCTCTACATGTTCCTCAGAAACACTGATCTGCCACGACCACATTTCTTGCCTTGATTTCAGTCCCATCTCCTGTACCGAAAGGATGATGACACACACTTCCCTTGTTGAAAAGATGAGTGTTTACTGAAAAATGACCAGTGAATTCCTACTGTTGTTAAGGAGAAGATTTTCATAAAAACTCTTAATCTCTCCTCATTTGTTGATGAGTATGCAGCTTATCCATGATATGATACACAAGAAACCAAAATAATTGTGCTGAAGACAGTGTGATTTTTCTTTTCCTAATAAAAAAAGAGGAGTGACTAGCAAAATTTTTCATTGGCCTCAGATGTCTTTAATAAGTCAACTGGATATACAAGATGTAACTGAGCATCTTCCTCTGGTGAGAATTTTCTGAAATATGGTTGGATAGAGAAAATTCTATAATCAGTTTTGAAATCCAGTTCTGAAAGAAAAATTGTAGGATAATGACCTCTGATGAAAATATAATAAGAAAAATAGTAATACTCAGTATACTTCCCTAATTCTACCAGTATTTGGCGTTTGTCTTCCCAAGTCACAGTTACACGTGATGGAGGCCAGCTTTTCTGGAGATGGCTGAACACCTGCCTGACCAGGGGAAATAAATGATCTCCCAGATACTTCACAGAATATTCTGAGATGGAAGGCACCTGCAAGGATCATTGAGTCCAACTCTCAAGTGAATGCCTGGACAGTGATCAAATGTGATGTTGGTGTTACCAGCACCATGCTCTAACCTACTGAGCTAGAATCAGGTGGGGAATTAATTCCTTGTTTTGCTCTGCTTGTGCACAGCTTCTGCTTTCCTTATTGAAATGTCTTTACCTCAGCCCACAAGTTTTCTCATTTTTACTTTTCTAATTCTCTACCTGATGCTGCTGGTGAGGAAGTGAGTGAGCGGCTTTGTGGGGCTTAGCTGCTACCTGGGGTTAAGCCACAACACACTAAAAAAACAGGAAGCTTCTTTTAACAACCATATCAACAAAGAAAGCTCGCACAATTGACTGAAAACTGTATGCTTTTCATCATTTTTATGGTGGAATAAAACTCCTGCATTTGACTCAGTGTATTGCACGGATATCAAGAACATTAGGTGCCAAATGTAGTGCTCAGCTTCTGAGGGATTTTCTCTCCCTGCCTTTCAGCTTACACATTTATAGGTTTCCAGGTGCTAAGAGGAAATCTCTCCAAAATTAAGTACTTGAGCACAGTTACATTGGCAAGACTTGCACCTAGCTAGAGCCTAAAAACTGATCCCTTATTAGAGCACCTCAGTGGACTGAATTTATTAGCAATCTGAGCCAGAGTGCAAGCCACACACTGGATGCAAGTCAGTCAGAAAATGGGCTTGGTGCTTGGTAGAGTTGGGGATTACCCGGCCTGCCCGGGACTCTGCTGCAGAAACGGAGCATCCCTACCCTGGATGCTGATGGTGTTGCTGACTACGATTTCTGTGACCCTGCATTGCACCACAGTGACACAAACAGACTTGGGAGTGCAGCGTCAGCCACCTGCATGAAGAGGAGCTCCTGCTGGGATCTGCTTATAGTGGTCTGTCTGGCTCCCACTGTTTTGTTACACAGGGTCTGAGGATTCCCCAGGACTTCACATCCATTCCTGTGACAAAGCAGAAGCACCATCCTGAAGTATTTTCTGCCTTCTCTTATTTGGGGCATGTGCTTACCATAGATTACAAAAATCTCCTGTTCTTCTGTGCCAGCCAGGTTTTATTTGTCATCAGCCAACGCCTGCATAACCTCAGCATTTCTCTCTCCTATCTGGAGAACGTTAAACCAGAATTAATGACACATGGCTAACAGGCATCATGGCTAATATGTCACCAAGATTATATCTCCCAGAGCAGCAGTCTCTGCTGAGAATCAGTCCTTGCCTTCGTGACTCTGCTGCACTCCTCCATGTAGTTTACTAATTCAGATTATGTGTAACATCTTTTGTTATTTAACAGTAATAGGATTCAGTTGAACAATGCTTAATTACATCCAGGTCTCCTTCAATGGATGGCTTGTTCCCCCTGTCAATGATCTAATAAGTACTGAGACATGCCATCAAATGGAGAATGAGTAATGCACACGGAGGTGATTATTATGCTGTGGTGCTCATGATAGCAGCTGGAACAGATCACTGGATTACTGAAGCTAATGGATTTTGGGATAGCCCCTGCAAAACATTTTCTAGAACCCAGAGTTTCTCTCAGTGCCCAGGTTACCATACCCATCCAAGCTGCTTTATCCTTCTTTCCAAAAGACTGTTTCCTTTACACCATTTACTGTGTCCCGAGGAAGGTTATTTAATCTCATCATGGATTTATCCTCATGAAAACTCGGGAAGACTGGAAGAAGTTTGCAGCTCACAGTCCTTCTTAATAATAGTTAATGGTGGTGCCAGGACACCAAATTCTCTTTTATCAATACCTGCTTAGATTGATTAGCCATGACAGAAGTCATCAACAGACACAAAAAGCATGATACCTTTTAGATTGGTAAGATGGATCAAGTGAACATTCCCAGTTTGACAGAGCTGGAGTCTAATGTGGGGGGTAGCCCCAAAAACATGGCTTCAAGGTTGAACCCAGGCACGGAGGTGGTCAGTCTGCTGCCTACCCTGTCACCACGTTGTCCTGAGCAGAAGACAGCGGACCCTAAGTCATGATGCCTGAGGTATATACTATGCAAGTCTCTGAAGTGCTATGACCTCCCCAAAAATGCTCTGGGTAGAAAAGGAAATGGTGCATGCCCCCCATGTGAACCCATGAGGTGTCAGCAAGGGGCAAGGGTTTAGTTTACACAAAATTGGCCCATGGGTTACACAGCCCAGCATCACCCCTTGGCGAGCACAGCTTCGCTTCATTAGTGCTCTGCAGTGAGCACACCCTGAACTCTACAGTCCTTCCTTACAATTCCATCCCTGATCCCCTTGGTGACTCGATTTTGGAGAGGAACACAGCAGGTCAGCCAGATTCCTTCCATACTCAACCAGAAAAAGCATCCTGTTTACAACACATATTTTGGGAGCTGGGGCACACACCACCTCAGCCAGAACACTGCAGCTCATTGGTGATTTGCAGCCAACTCTTGGTGCATTCTGTAAAGTGCCACAGGAACCCTCAGTGCTGAGAGAAAGTGAATGCAGCCAGCATCCACCTGATAACACCCAGCAGAGTGGGCTGCAATTCTCAAAAAACCTTCTAAATAATGGTATAAAAATTCTGCATCATCCAGAAGCATGACTTGTCCAGTGTGCTTTCTTACATCCATCCACATCCCTGTCAACCTAACTCAGACAACCCCACCCCCCCGCAAAATAGGCAGAGCTGATGGATTCAGCTGCCTGATTAATACAAGGGAAAACTTCCATCAGATTCAGTGAGCACCCTGCCTTTCTCCACAGTGACAGGACAAGGATTTAATTGCTTATCATAGATTTCTATCAGGAAGATCTCACTTGCTCCTTCAGTTTGCTTATTTCTGCTGAAAACAGTCTCATTACATGAGACTTGGTAAACACACTACAGTAACAAAAGGTGGCCCATGCCGTCATTTCAGATGACAAACAGAATAAGTTAAATACCAGAAAACATGGTAACTTCAAGGTTGCTTTTCATCCAAAATATATTTTCAGCAGATTCCACCTTCCTTGCCTTTAGAGTGTTTCAGGAAGAAACAGTATCCCTCTGTTCTGGAGAGGTAACACTCCTGTTTTGTCACAGCTGTGAGCACTGGTTCCACCCCTGGAAATTTGTACAACCTGAAAAAGGGTGTTTATATTTGCTTCTAAGGAGCCCAGTTACCTCTTACAAATGCTGATGTGGAAGCACAGTGATACCACAGGAGCCTCAAACTTGCCTGACTCCTGCCAGAGACACGTTGAATTAGCTGCAATACCTTCCATGATGCTGCTGCAGCAAGGAGTCAGTCAACAAGTCCTTTTTCAGCAAAGAACACTCCAGGCAAATACAGCCCTGATCTGTGTGGGACACTGAGCAGTTTTATAGCCACAACAACATCTAAATCTCTGCTAAACTGAGCAGAAGAAATGGGAGTGTTACATCCCTCCCCATCCTCCATCCCTGTGCCCCATTCTGCAAGTTCCAGAGAGGTTTTTATTCTCCAAAGCATAATTTGGATGGATCTAGAAACCATAATTTGAGCTCTACTACATATTCTCCTGGTGATTTTTTAAACTGTGTTTGTTAAACTCACATTGTATTCTGATACTCAAAGTGGAAGGAAAAAAAGTAACCAGAAAACTTTTAGTAAAATGTCTGTGTTAGTTTCAGATTAAGAAGTTTAAATGAGATAAAGGTGATTGACACATAAAGACCCTCCTTGGCCTGTACCAAATGACCTAGAGGTGTTAAAATAACTCAAGTAAAAAGAAAGCATTTGTGACTTGGAGAATAGTTCAGCCTCATGTTTACCAGCTAGTTACAAACAGGGCTAGAAGCCCTTGCCTGTTCTCAATAATTTTTGTGGAACGCAATATAGATGAAAATATGCTTTTATATGACAGCTAACAGATGAACTAATTTATTTATTGCTCATAAAGACTTGAGGACTTAGTCATCCAGTGGGGAAGACTCTCCTTGAGTCATGGATGCTCCTAAAATCCTACTACTGTCTATTACTTTTACTTTATGAATCTCAAGCCTGGAAGCCAACGGAGCAGATGTGTGAATTCCTGCTGTCACATCCTTCCCTTGGCCTGTGGATTATTACCCACTGTTTGCTCATCTCACCTGCTGAGACCACAAGATCTTGCACGATTCTTAGTATGAATTTTTTGTTGATGAATTTTAGATGGTATGAAATAAGCACCACGAGTAACAGCAACAGCCCAACATTTAGACACTGGAAAGGGAACAGTTGCACACTGCAAGCATGAAACATTTCAGTCAGACCTTCTCAGATTTTCTGCAGATATTAAATACATAGTTTCTATAAACGGAGGGGCAGTCTGCAATATATTTTTGAGCAGGGCACTGCTGATGAAACCACAGTGAAGAATGTGACAGTTTTTTTTTTGGAAATTAAACCTGGTGGAATTTTTTACTAGAATAATGTGTCTCTGGAATAAGGCAGTTCAATCTGAAAGATTTAATATTTACAAACACTTTCAGATTTTTTTTTAATGAAAGCTAAAACAAGCTGTGTATAATGTTTAGATTCTGGACAAAGCATAATGAACCAGCACCAAAACATTCTGCAAAACTGAAAAATTGCACTACTCAATTGAAATGTGTTTATTTTGAGGTAGCAAAAAAGAAACACTGGACAGTATTCCTAAATTAACCACTGTGATACCCCATGAATTTCTGGCTTGGGAGTCCAGCCTCCTAGTGAAAACTGAGGCTAATTTATCTAATCTGCTTTTCCCATGAAACAAAGAAACAAAATTTAAAATCACACCAGAATAAAGTTAACTCAGGAATTCTGAAGCTGCTCTTCAACTGAAGACCTAACAGTAAAGCAGTATAAACTTTTTCAAGATGATCCTTTCTACAACTGTCCCTTGTTGGTGAGGGAAGGTGGGTGGGAATCATATGGTGTCTTTATTCAGAACAATAAAACATAAAGTTGAAATGCCAGCGTTTCTTTCTGGGACAAAAGAGTCAAAAGTCTTTGACAAACTCTAATATTAGAAAAATACATCAATCAGCATTGCAGTAATTCTGAACAGAGGTATTTCCATATAAAAACAAACTTATATACTTGGAATTTAACAGCAAATCAGCCCCATGCAATGCAGTCCTATTTGCAGTATGTAATTCCACATATGAAATCTAAATGAAAGATGATTAGAAACTTTTATATTACAAATAGCTGGGCCATGAATCACGGCAAAAACAGACAGAAAAAATACCTTTACTGCCCAGTCATTCAATAAATTCCTGAATTCACTGCTAGAAGTGATTACCAACCAGTCGGCTTCACCTCCATGCCTGGTAAGGTCATGGAACTGATCATCCTGGAAGTTATGTTGGAACATATGGAAGAGAGGGAGGTGATTAGAAACAGCCAGCATGTATTCAACAAGGGCAAATCATGCCTGGGTAATCTAGCAAAATTCCATGATGGAATGACTACATTGGCAGTCCCTCACCAGAAGGGAAGGGATGCCATCCACTGGGACCTTGACAAAGTCTAAGGAGTGAACCCAGGTGAACTTCATGAAGTCCAGATAGAGCAAGTGCAAGGTCCTGCATGTAGGTCTGGGCAATCCCCAGTATCAGCACAGACTGGGAGGTGAATGGGTATGGGAGCAGCCCTGCAGAGAAGGATTTGGGGAGAGCAGCGCAGGAGAAACTGCGCACGAGCCAACATGAACCACACCCTGGGCTGCATTAAAGAAACATGGCCAGCAGGTTGAGGGGGGTCATTCTCCCAACTACTCCTCTCTCGTGAAACACCATCTGGAATACTGCACCCAGTTCTATAGATCCATCCAGTTTCCACAGTACAAAAACACAGGGATCTGTTAGGGACGGTCCAGAGGAGGGCCAAAAAACTCGTCAGAGGATTGGAGCACCTCTCCTATGAAGAGAGACTGAGAGAGCTGGATTTGTTCAGTCTGGAGAGAAGACTAGGGACACCTTACAGATGCATTCCGGTACTTACAGAGGGCTTATAAGAAAGTCAGAGAGAGACTTTTTAGCAGGACCTGTAGTGATAGGACAAGGGAAAACAGTTTTAAACTGTCTCAGGGTAGATTTAGTTTGGATACGAGGAAGAAATGTTTTGTGATGAGGGTGCTGAGACACTGGGTCAGGTTGCCCAGAGAAGGTGTAAACTTCTCATTATGGGATGTGTTCAAAGTCAGGTTGGATGGGGCTTTGAGCAACGTGATCTAGGGAAAGATGTCCCTGCCCAAGGGCATGTGGGTTGAACTACATGATCTTTAATATACCTTCCAACTCAAACCATTCTTTGATTCTATGATTTTAGACATCCAAAAAGGAACTCAAACACTGAGAGACTGAGGATCCAGCGGGGTTTTTATTACTTGGATGTTTTGTGCTACATGACTGCAGATTTAGCTTTTGGTGCAAATTTCCTTCAAACCTGCAATTACTGCCCATTTAAAGCTTTCCTTTGATTGTATTTGATTGGTCAATCAAGAAGAATCTCTGATTTTCCCAGCTCTACAGGGAGCCAAAGGAATGCTTTAGTCAGGCTTTGGAAAAACAAAATTCAAGCATGTAATGAACAAAGATGAGGCTTAGTGCACAGATGACAGGAATAATGCACATCAACATCTGGATGAGGCAGGTGGTATGTAAGAAGGAAGAACATTACAGTTTATTATTTAAATGTGCAAACTGCATTTTGTGAAAGTATTTTCAAAGTAGTAGCTAATCAGAGGTGAACACCTCTGAATCTGTTTGCTTTCTCTAGAATATGTCATAAACATATGTGTTTTGTTTACTGATATACTGAGAGCATATAGACCCTCTAAAACAAGACCTGAATTGCCTGATAGGGTGTCTGATGAAGACATCAGGCTATATGCCTTTATTTGTGAAGCCCTAATGTCAAGAAAGCGAAAAATGCAAATCTCCTCAGAGAAACTGTGGTAAACTGAAAGGATTTATCAGCAGTTGCCTCTGAAAAGCCTGTGCACTTAGAAGGACAATTTGTTACAGTACGCTCTACCACAGTTCACTGACCCCAAGTTATGCTGAAATGGCTTGATTGTGAAAAATGTGTGGTGTTTCTGAGAACTTGGTAGAGGATTCACCATTTTAGTTACATGTTATGAATAGGGGCTATTGAGGACCCCAGTTTGTAGGCATGCATGAATATGGAGGTGTCTTCCCACAGGTATGGCGTGGCAGGGGATCCACAGAGAAGTGGGCATGAGTGGCTCTCTGCTATGTAGGCAGCAGGATGAGCAATGATACAGAATCTTCTTTGCCCCTTCTCATCAACCACTTGCAGTTCTTGTTCTGGGGTCCTGGATTTAGGCCAAAACAAATGGGGAGAAAAAAAAAAATCCACATTTTGGGATGAGGGATAAGGGAGATAAAATTTCCCTAGACATTTTTTCTTTTTATTGGCAGGCACTGGACACTGCTCACAGGTTTGGTATGTCAGACATGGTCCCAGCAGAGACTGCCCAGCACAGAGGCTGCAGGTGAGGCAGCTGTTTCAGCAAGGGCTGCTACCACTACAAACATGTTTCTCTTTTGCAATCTATTTGGTACTTGTCATCACCTCACCAAACACAGGCAATATTATAAAACCCACAAACAAAATCATATTATTAATATATTTTCCAAACACAGTGATTTATTGTGACCAAAGACCTGTGCCAAAGATCCTATTAAGCCAATCCTGTCTTCATAGTTTCTTTAATTGCAGTATCACTAGAGAAAAGGACATCACACTTCCTATATTCTTGACTTCTTACATAACAGAGGAAAACAAGCTCAGCCTCAAAATAACCCAAGAACCCCATACCAGGGGGGAAAAAAAACCAAAAACAAAACCAAAAAAATTAACATTCCACATGTTTCAAGAATGTAAACAACAATGTCATCACACAGACATGCAGAAAACTGGTGTTACTCAAACCAGGCACTGCCAATTCTCCATCTAATGAGTTGCTGAATCCTGAGACAATCAGAGACCGCTTGTGAGAGCTTAGTGAACAACAGCATTTGTTTACCCTTCTGATTTCTCCTTATTAAAAGCTACAGGGAAATCACTGGGCTAGAAAGTCTACCTCAATTACTCTTAATTGCTGTCCATTCTGATCAGCCCAGGCCACGGTGATGCTGCAACAACCAGCACAGGACACAAAGCAGGTGCTCTGTCTCTTCCCGGTCACTCCCTCTGCCTGCAGTGGAAATGCCATTGAGGGAATGGGTACAAGCACACCCTTCACAGAGGCTGGTGACACCCACGACTGCATTTCGTGCTAAAAGGAAGGCTTGGCCTTCCTGTTTTGCTCAACTGTCTTTTTTTTTTTTCTTTTTTTTTTTTTTGTCTCTATGTTTTAGGCAGTGTTCCAAGTAAACTCATGAATGAAACCCCACCTCGCAGAGCAAGAGGGTGCTACTGCTTGGACGGGAGGGCTGTGGCAGCTCATCTACAGAGCAGGGACATGTGTGTAGCCCAGTGGGCCAGATACATAAAAGCAGCAAGAAACACTTTTCCAGAATCCAAATGAGGGCAGAGGACTGCCTCAAGGGAGCTGAGTGAACACTGAAGCTTTTTTGAACAAAACAGAGGAAGTAAGATATTGCTTATTCCTGGTCCTTGCTCTTTCTCCTTTGGCATATGACAGTCAGGGCATAACAACAAGTAACTAACAGGGTTCCTTGACACATAAACATAGTTGGAAAACAGAGGTGCAAGGTGGTAAACCATGAGTTTTCAGTCTGCTTCTTACAAGGTTTTCCCCATTAAAAGCTAAATAAATATCAGAAACATACATACTGGGATAATATATATTATCCAATATAGAGGAGACAGATAGGGCTTCAGAACATAAATTACCATAAAATCAAGTTTAACTATTATTCATTTTATCAACCAGCCATCTAGGACCACTTTAGTATCTCTATTCTTCCCTAAAAATTAATAATACTGCAATGAGAATGTTGGAATCCATCTAAATGGAGAAGGGAGTCCATCTCAAATCAGCCTGTAGTAAAGACCAACTTACTTGTTAAGTAAAAGAAAACAGTCTCTTAATACTATCAATCAATGAGGAGACCCAGAACTGAACAAAACATTGTTTTTATAAATCCCATACCCACCTGATGCAAAACTACAGGGCAGGACTAACTTTACTACTGCAAAACAGTGAGATGCAATAATTCTTTGATGCTATGCAAGTGCTACCAAATTTTCATATGCTCCTCCTCTGACAAGTGTTAAAGGACTGCATGGTGCATGCAAATACAGAGGAAACTAGTCTTGCTCACTGAGATCCTGGCTCGAATTCACTAAATACAATGAAAATAAATGATGACTCTTATTGTGATTTAAAGCAACGTACTTATTTAGGCCTTTTAGCTGGCTGCACAAGTATTGTTTAACTCTCTGCCTTCTAACTGTGGGATGACACAAACCTACCCAAATCACTTCACACTTCAACACTGTCAGGGACAACACTGCTTTAATCAGTGGAGTTGTACCTATTTGCAACAGAATTGTCTGTGACCTAAGAATGTAACTCCAGAGAGATAGTCACAAAATTCTCCACTCTCCTCAGATTTCAAAAAGACATTTAAAACTATTATGAGAAAATTATGTTACAGATAGCTTCCATGAGTTTCAAAAAGAGCCTGAAGCAAGAAATCCCAGAAAAAAACCCACACTGTTTTGCCTACTGTACTACAGCTGAAATCCATAATCAGCGTGGATAATCCCAAATACTCGTAACAAACCATAACCTGACAAGAATGATGGTCTGCTGTGGTATCTCATCTGTACCAGGCAGAGCTGCAGACAAATTACAGATCATCCTTCTCCCGATTGTCTTTCACCTAAGCTTTCCCCATGCCACTGTTCAAATATTTCAAATAAGCCACTTTGACTTAAATGCCTAATTTACTGGAAGTCTGCTGGCAACATCTTATGAATTGGCTGAAAAACAAGCAAAGTAATCTGCAAAGCTTTAAAACCAACACAGTTTTAAATGGGGATGTTTGCTGACTGCTTTTTCTCTGTCTTAGTAGTGGTCAGCTCTGGCAGCAAAATGCTTTAAAAAACATACAGCCCGTGCTAGAAAAAGATCAAAAGCAGATCAGATGTCAGCGCCAGCTCATGTCAGTCTTGCAAGAAAGAGGAAAAACAAAGTGAGAAGATGAGTTTTTCTTGCCATGCATCACTCTACATTTCCCATCTGCACACAAGGGCTCCTGGCACAGCACAGCGTCTCTGCCAGGGCACCTGGACCTGCAGCGTGAGCGGGATTGTGCTGTCCCCCACTGCCACACCTCTCTCCCCACAAAAGAACTGATCAGCCTTTATTCTGGCAGCGCCAGGACTTTTCTCCCAATGCTCCTCCTCATGGGGCTGGCAGTCCTGGAGAAGGCAAAGAAGCCTGGGTGCTGGTTTGATTTGGCATCGAACAGCCATAGAGTTCAGGATGAGGGCAGCCCTGCTCACAGGCAGTGGATGCCCAGGCAGGTCCTGGCTGTCTCTGGGAGTGGGAGGTGAAACACCCTGGATTTGTGAGCAGTGGCAGTCCATGGCACTGCTCTCCTTCCCTGCCTTTGCTACACTTCATCCTATTTTATCTGTTTGCATTTGCAAGACTACACAGACTGTGCTGGGCTAAAAATGTGCAGATAATGCTGGATTTTCTTTAAGAACATGAAGTCTTTTAAACATCTTGGAGGTCGACATGAAAGAAGAGTCCCCACTCAAGAGTCTTAAATGCCATAACCATTTTCCATGGGCTTTTCCTAAAGGGCTGTGTTGGGACCCATATAAAAAGTAGTGAGTTGAGTTTATAGCCCTGTATATCCCTTCTAGACAGGCACACAAGGCAGCTGACTGGGCAGCACCCTCTTCACCCCTGCCTGCAGCCTCTCTGCTCTGTTCTCCCATGCTTGGGGGTGAAGATGGCGAGCACCCACTGATTTTGGGGCAGGAATAACTTGAAAGCCAGCCAGCCCTCTGCAGGGATTTTGGAGGCTGTGCTGACGTGAGATGAGCAGCAGCAGCCCATGCCCTGCTGACTCAGCTGGCCCTGCTGGCTCAGGCTGGGCTGGTGGGTGAGATTGGGTTACATGGCAGAAATCATAACAAAAGCAGGAAACAGATCAGCACTCCCTGGGTTTAACTCCCTCTCTGGGGACTCTGCCGGTTTCCAGACTGCAGATGGTTTTAACCCTGCTCTGAAATGTGTGTGTGGCATGCTCTGCTCTGGTGAAGTCATGCCTGGTACGTAAAATAAAAGCAAATCAAGGCAGCCGAGGAATGGCCACAACAGGCACTGGTCAGAGAGGTCCAAAGGGTTTTACATTGCTTTTTATGAATGGGCACAGAAATATGAACCCTGCTGAGCAATGGTCAAATAAGAGTAACCAGACTGCAGTGACGGAGTGCCTTGGCTGAGTTTTGGGATGACCCCTTCCCTGCTGTTTCCTGCCAGCTCTGTGTGGCTTTGCCTCTCCGCAGCCACAGAGCATCTCCATCACCTTGAGCCTGGCTCTCCTGTTTTTGCCCTCAGCACTGCACTTCCAGCACGGAACAGGAGAAAAACCCCATCTGACTTCAGGCAGTTTAGTAATTCCAGTGCCAAAAACACAGTTGTGCCCTCAACTGCATGGTTTTGGTGGCTGAGTTGATGCAATGTGTCCATCAGAGAGAGGACGTCTTTCATAAAACCAGTCTACTCTGCAGGACTGTACTTTGGTTAACAAAGCTCAAAGGAAATTATGTGAACACATTACAGATTCTGTCAAGTACTGATTTGATTTCAGGTGGTGCTTTGTTCACTTTGTGGCAGGATGCTTTAGGAACCAGTCCTACCTGTGAAGTGTTGCTCAGCATGAAGGAGCAACAAGCTTCGTAATCTCCAAACTGAAGGTGTTTGGGGAAAACGAAGACATTTCTCATGAGATCATAATGATCACAGCACTTGGTCATTTGGTCCCCTCTGGGAACTTGGGTTCTGGAAACAGCAATCTTGAAAGGTGAAATGTGGTCACCTGGTGGCTACAAATCCTTTTCATATACAAATCTGATAGCAAAAGGACAGAGAAGTGCCTGCCAAAAAATCCTTGCTGGGAATTTGCCGGAGTGAAGGTAGCAGGACTAGAGTGGTATCATAGCTTCCTTCCAGCAGGACTGCAAAGGGGGTAATAGTCCCATAACACATCATCCTGCAAAGCTCCCATAACTGGTGGAACAAGGAAGAGTTTCATAATTTAGTTTCCCCTGTATTAAAACCTTATGAAAACTATATTAAAAAAAAAAAAAAAGACATAGGAATAGAGTATTACAAAAACCCAAACAAACCTCAAAACACACCCACCCTGGAAATGTCACCCATTCACAGCTTCACCAAGTATTTTCTTTTAACTCACCACAAGACTTCCCAGAAGAACAACTGAAAAGAAATTAGACATTATTTATTTTTCTTTTTAAAATATTGTTTTAGAAACCTCCCAGAAGGGAGAAAAATAAAGTATATTATTATAGTGCCACATCAGCACAATCACCAAGCTCAAAATTAAGAAGGCTACAGTGATCTAAGTACTCCTTTGACGTAAGATACTATTTAATTTCAGAGTCAGCTGTTCTGCTTCCTTTTACAAAGACACTTCCACTTAATGTCTTCTAAGGCACCTTGAACGCTGGACATATACAAATTTGTGGTAGTTCTTTTGCTTATTTTGTGGGTTTGTTTTGGTAATCTGGTTTCATGCATGGGAAAGTTCATTCTCTGTAGTAAATGAAAGGCTTTCATAAGGGGTCTTCTTTCCATTGGAGACATGATTAGAGGCCAATTGCTATTCAAACCAACTGTAATAAAAAGGGCTTGTTGTGAAGAACACAGCTCCATTTCTTTTTATTAAAGCACGGAACTACTCACAGTAACCTTTTGCAAGACAACTGAGAATAAAAACAGCTTCACCATGCTGTATTTCACACAGCAGCTTGCCAAGAACACGAGTTTCTCAGGAGTCAGAGCTGCAGCAGAGGAGCAGATGTGGCTATTGCTGCAGAGGTGGGCTCCAGCCAGCACCCTCCCGTCCTGTGGGTCAGCACGCTTGGTGCTCACATGCTGGGCAAAGGGCTTCAAACTCATGCTGTGTCTTCATCTGCTCCTGGCCCAGAGTCAAGGCCTGCTGAAGCAAGAGGTGAGCTGTGAAGTTTATGGGGTTTATGGGGTGCTGATCGCCCTCTGACAAGGCAGGCATTTCCTGCAGCTACCAAATTTCCCTCCTGCATCCTTTTGGAGGGCTCAGCACTGAGATGAGCTTTTTACCTTCTGCTGGACTACTCCAGACCTAACCCATATGGGTGGGAGGAATAAAGGGCAGACGCACAGCTACACATGGAAAGGACAGAAACCACCTCTGCCTTGCTCCTATTACCTCTTAAAAAGCAAAAGCAGACCATGGCACCACAAACCAGCATCTCCACAGAGCCTGCAGTTTTCTGAACCTTGATAAACTTGAGTTGTGAACACCACACAAAGAACAGAGATGTTTCACAGATGTGGCTTCATATGCTGCTTTGGAACTCACAGCTCAGAAGGATGCCTGAACCATCAGAAGGATGACTCTCTCCTGAGACCAGCTGAGATGGAGCAAAGGAGGGTTGAATGATAGGTCTTTGAAAAATGATCTTTACTTTGGTTCTCTGTGATGAGGCAAGAGAAAGACAATGAAGAGATGTTTACTCTTCTTCTTCCTCCTGCAGTGTTTCAGCTGACTCAGACCCTCACACACACCAAAATTATTACTTTGAGCCCCTCCAAGTTTTCTCCTAATTTTAGCTAACCTTGATTAACTATTTAAACAGGTATCACTATTAGAATTGTAAATATTCTGGAAAGTTTTTTCAGCTCCTTTGTAATGAGCAGAAGAACATGATGTTGGTTTGTTGCCTCCCCTTAAAAATCAAGCTATGCTGCTGCTTCCTGCAAGGCACCCAGAGTAAAGAAATTTTGTAAAACACTGGAATCTGAACATGGTTATTTTTATAAATTTGCAAAAGAGGTTAAACTTGTAGTATAGTTAAACAAGAATAAACCTCTTTTCATAAGGAGACAAGTTATTTTGTTTGAGGCAGTCAGAAGACTTACGACTGAGGCCTTGGAATACAGTGAGCACAAGAAGCACCTCTCAGATTTTTGGCTTTCCAGACCTAGGAAACAATGTTTGGAGCACAAATTTCCAGATGGAACCTACAAGCAAGTTCTGTTTTTGAAGTTGTGCTGTTAGGTAGTGCTATACACTGAGCAAAATCCAGTTTGGATGTGTTCACAAAAAGCACATATGTTTAAATATGAACATCTGTGCATGCAAGCAGGGACGTGTAGTAACTTCTGGGGACAAGTGAATTTAGCTGTGCACAGATGCAATGCTGAAACCTGGACATTGTGTGTTTGGATTATTCTGGATTCAGACTATGCAAAGTCTTAATTAAGGACAAGATTTCTCCCACTCCAAACTTGAGACTTACATGTCAGATTTAAAATGAAATCACCAGTTATGTGGGGCATTATATACCAGACTTTTACCTGAAGCAATTAATTTCTAGAGACAAAGGAAGAAGGAAGAAAAAGATCCTTTGGATCTATGCATTATTATTTCTTGTAATCAGACTGTCCTCTATCATATAATAAAGCAGAAATACATGTAAGGAATGTTACAGTCAATGGTTGTCCCTACATACACAGATGGTCTGAAAGCATACTGTCACTCACTAACAAAACACAAAAGACAAGTTTTTCCTGCCATTGAACACTACCAAATGGAGGGTATATTGACCATAACAAGTAAAAGCATCCATGCCCATTCCTGGACTAATTCAAAATATAAAATTTGATAAAATCCATCTTCCCTGACCAAACCTTGAAAACAAGCACAGAGACCCATGTTGAATAATGCAAATCAATAAGCACTTCCAAATATTTAAAACTTCAGATTTTGAAAAAGATGCAGCCCTGTTTAGCAGACCCGCGTGCCCAGATATCCTTAAAGGAAAACACTTCTGTCCTGCATCTTTGTGGCGTCAAGAAACAGCCGCCAGAGAAGACACAAAGTCCTGCTATGCTAGGCCTGAATGTCTACACAAAACTTTAAATACAAAATCTCCTTGGAAGCCTCAGCTGGGCTGAAGCAAAGTGGATCCCCGGGTCTTGCACTCCACCTACTACAGAAACTTCAGCTGCCTCCATTAAGTCTCAAGCCGAATCACAAAAACACATTCACATCTTATTTATTTAAGGCATCAATCTCCCTCTCTGGCTGAGTGGGTGGATTTTCCAGATGCATTCCTGACTGAGCTGAGAAGTGTCTGCAGGACACAAACCTCTCCACACACCCATTGCACAATCCCTGTCCATGCTGGCTCCGGGGGCTGAGACTCCTTCCCACTGACGCCTCTCTCCCAACCTCTCTCTGCTTTCCAGAGTCTCAGCCTACCCACTCAACCCAGGCTGGAACAGGACAAATGGAAATTTCTTGTCTCTTGGCTGCTTCACCTAAGGTTTACCCCTGTCCAGAAGGCTAATTGAGACTGGATAAAATTTTAATCTGAGCTTTATTTTGCCTATTCTTTTGTAGTGCAGCACAGTGGAGTCTGAATTGGTTTTGACTTAGCAAAGCAACACACCGTTTCCTTCTTAATGTTTGCAACAGGTCAAATCATCCTAAAATACCTACCCCATTCTTCATTTGTGCTATCCCTTATACTTTTCTCTCTCACAGGCTTCTTTAGGCTTTGATAGGCTTTCCCCAGCTTTTATAGAGGACATAAGACAGTGATCTGGAGTTGGAAATATTTTCTATGTAGTAACTCAAAATGGTGATGCTCTTGCTCAGCATGGAAGTCCTTTCATGAAGCATTGGCCTCTCCTTGATATTGCTGCTTTAAGGACAGGTGTCTTTAAAGAGGCAGTTGCCTAAACATAACTGATATGACTCCTATCCTAAGTCCTATATTCAGATTTCATGGGGAAGTCAACGTTCAGACAGAAAATTTTCTCTCTGAAAATAATCAAGAAATTTGTCAAGTACAACAACATGATGTTGTTGCATTCAGAGTGTTTCTTTGCCAGGACACTGGCCGGGCTCAGGGCTGCTGAGTGTGATGGTAGAGGACAGCAGAGACATTTAGATCTGGGTCTAGGTCAGGTTGCACATTCAGGTCTGGGTGAAGCTGGTCAAGTTTAACACCAGCCTTGCAGTAGCTCCCCCAGGAGCATGGGCACCAACCACACACAGAACTACAGCACAGGCTGAGGAAACTCCTAAAAAATTAAAAGGATCTAGGATATCAAAGTAAGCATCACATGACAGGTATGTGTTTAATTTGTGTGTGTTGTTAGGTTCATCCAACAAAACAGCCTCAAGGGAATACAGTACCCTCTTTCTCATGGAAAGACCAATGTCCCTATGTTTCTCTCTGATGAGAAATCATTATAAAGTACAGAAAAACCAGAGATCAATTGGACACATCTGAGCACTTGCAAGCATAGTTAGCAGCATGCAGTAAAGAGTAAAATATAGCAGCATCTGGCTAAAAATGCAGATTTGTATTTGGGATAAGGCTTAAGAGGAATTCAAGAGTAATGCTGGTGCATTCTACAATCCCACCGCAGTGCTGGGAGAGTCCACTAATGTGTATTTTCAACTATTTTTTCCGTCCATCTCATGATGGCTTCATATCTGAAGTTTTAATTTCTGCCAGAGTTTTCCTGTGTTACTTCTTCGCATGGAAACATAATGGTACCAAATGCTGAAAACACAGTGTTCAGTTTCCTTCCAAGACAGTAATTTGACAGGTAATTTTGCTACAAAGTTGAACAGCTCAGAATGCAGCCTAGGTGTTCTGGCAGCAAGCTGATGTTACCAAACATCATTATTTGTCCAGCTAGTTTACAGGGAAATAAAAAACAAAATCCCCAGGTGTCGCTTACAGTGTAGCCAATGTTTTTCATTCCATTTGTAAATACAACGTGCTGCTCAGCCCACACACCTATTTTATAGCTCTAATGAAAAAGACAGAGCAAAATTCACACATCATGGTGACCACACTGCCTTTCAATTCACCCCTGTAAAAGACAGAGATTGATCAAACAGGTATTGGTCCAAGCATGCGAATGCAATATATGAAGAAGCATGTCAAGAATTTTAATTGTACTAAATAGGAAAAACCCGTAACTAAGAGAAAATAGATTGCCTATATAACAACACACAGCTGGAATGACTTTAGTCCCCACAGCACTGCTAAGAGGCCTCTTTATGAGCTTGGATTAAAAGTGCCTTTAGCCAGGCACAGCAGGACAGGTTGGAGAGGAGCAGCCTCAAAACCAGAGATCCAAATATCTCAGCTCTTTCAGCTCCTGACTAAGTTAGCACTGGACACATAGACTTGATAGCTTCTTGGATCTTGCTATTACTGCCTGACAGTGATGGATTTCTGAGAGTCCACCACTTATTCTCCATCTTTACGAAGATAGGCGGTTTCAAATTTGTTGCTTGGATACTCCATTTATCACACGTGCCATTACACTGCAAAAGGCAGAAGGTACTGACAGAGGAGGGACATGCTGGCAGCACAGGGGCACCTTGACAGCTCCTGAGCACATTCCTCTGCAATGGCAATATTTCATATATGTCAGCATTCTTTATTTATCTGTTGAGACTTCAGTTCCCTGCCAACTGCTCCAGTACTGGGAATATGGAGTGGAAAAGAAAAGAAAGACAAAGAAACTGTACATAGGTGATCCCTCCCCATGCAGCCCCTGGTGCTGGGATTGAAGCTCCAACATAAACCCAGGACCCCTGAGGGTGCTGGATTCTCTCAGCTGCTCAGGGCGCACCCTAGGAGAGGGCAGGCTCGACCCCCTTCCATCTTACTGGCCATGGCAATTAAAAGGGTCACTCCAAATGAAATTTCTTGGCCTGAAATGAACAGCCACATGGGCACCGCCATTCAGTGGGGATTTCATACCCCAGGACGCACGCAGGCAAAATCCTCATCTGTCAAATATGGCCAGATCAGTGAGCTGGAAGCAACATGCCTGACTTTCCTCTGGCTTTGTGAGTCTGAGTGACCCTGTGACTTTTTATTAAGCCATATGATTACACACTGCAGGCACACATGTGAAAGAATGCCTAGGGAAGTATGTGGTTGTGGCACCTGAAATCCCTCTCTGGTCATTTACAAACCATAAAGAAAAGTTGACAAATTCCTAAAGCTTAGAATTAATTTTTTTCATAGGGGCTTAAGGTTTGTGTGGATATAGCACACCACCAGGCTGATGCCAGACATATTTTTTGGTACTTGTTATTGGAGATGTGAACAATGGCCTGGATTTATCCAGAGACAAGGACTAAAATTATTCCATCTGTACAATGTTAATGAATAAATGCTATTCCTGAACTATCACAAAATTCTGAGCCATGAATTTTGATTGTGTTTGAACAATTACTCATAGGCACTTCCCTGTATCTTTTAAAACCCTTTTCTGAAAAAGTTTTGTATCTTAGTTTCAATTTTTGTTGTAACCCATTCTCAAGGCTTTTATCAGTTATACACTCGTAAAACTCCCTAGCTGTATTTTATCAAAGGTGAAGAAACAATTCATAACTTCTTACTGTATAAAATACTATAAAGAGTTCACAGTGAGAAAACAGTTAAAGGAACCTAGTCCAGCTGCTCCCAAGCTACTCATTGGGGAAAAAGAAATAAAAATTGTACAAATATGTTTTTAAACCATTTTTTTTCTCCCTCACCTTTTTTTAGTATAGCAGATTTCCTTACTGCATGGCAGGATGATTCATCCATTCCTGGTCCAGAAATTCCTAGATTTGATTCTTACACCTGGAATTATTCTTAGGAGCCAGACACTGTCGTAACTGCATGGAAGAGGTATCCTGACCCAGTCATATCTTATATACCCTACAAAAGATATCTAAAGCAGTACCTGCCTTCTTTTTGACAGCCTATGGTAATTTTTATCCCTTGACCTAAGCGGAGGTGGGGAAGGCTGGAGGACCAGTGCCTGGGTGTGCACTGGGTCTCCCTGGGGACATGAGAGACTGTCCCTACCGACAGCCCAGCAGGGAAGAGGGGAGGTGAAGGTGAGGAGCATCCTGACTCAGGATCTAGAGCGTGGAGGTGACCAAGATGGGTGTTTCTATGGGGAACAGGCCCACAGTCTGCAATTCTGGCTGTGTTTGCCAAGGGCAAAGGGTAATTATCTTACACAAGCTGTTTAGTCTTCCACTTATTTAAAGGGTGTTGGTCCTATCTTCTGATTCCTTGGGAAGCTTCTCTTCGTCAGCAGGGCTTTCAGCTCATTTCTTTGAAGTCTGTTTTCTAAAACACTACAAGTGTGCTTTGCAACAGTTCAAAGACCATCTCCTCTGCTTTCAGCAATTCCATGTTGAACCATAGCTTTGAATTATGCAATCAGGAATTTAACAGGAAATTTCTACTTAAAAGACTCTGTTTATTAAAGTCCAGATCTTAAGTTCTTAATCATTAACATAAAGAAACAAAATGCACCATGAATTCTACATCTATTACCTCAGAACACCATGAGTTAGAAAGATCAGATCTTCTACCTTGGAGCCCATTTTATCCCTTCAATTCCCTTGCCTGTGGAGATGCCCAGAGCCCACATCTCAGAGGAAAGAGTCAAACTGTGCCAGAAAGAGATCTCATCCTTCTGTCTACCATCTAGAAATTAGTCTGAGCTCTCATGCCTGAGATTTAGCATCCCCAAAGTGTATCACATTGGAAAGGAAATTCACTCACTCATTCACTAATCCTCATTTACTCTTTCCCAAAGTGAGTTGTGTGTGGGGTGGTTCAAACCAGTGACATAGATTGATGAAAGAGTTAACATTGGTGGCAATCTGGCAGAGGAAATCCAGTGGAGAGGTTTATCTTGCCATCTGGAGCAGATAACTTTAAAACAGCCTGAGAAATGGGGTTGAAGATGAAGTAAATGGGAAAAGAAACACGCTTCCTCACTTTTTCAGTGCAGCAATCTGGAGGCATTGCAGCTGAGTAGCTTCTGGCAGCATCTCTGCACATCTGTAGCACCCATTGAAAAGAAGTAAACAGCATCAGTGAGCTGGAAAGACTGTTTTCCTCATCCTCACTGACCCCCTGCAGCAAATCTGTCCCAAGCTCAAAGGAGAAAAATCGGATGTGTATTTTCCTAGGAGTTGTCTGCATCTGTATTCATTGTTCTTTAATAAGTTAGTGTGTTATGCTTAGTATGTTTGGCCTAATATGACCAGTTAATATTCTATTGACTAAAAAATACAGTAGCTTGACAAATTCTCAGGAATTAACTTATTTGAGAAGGAAGGTCAGAATGATTCAGAAAAAGGGGAAGCAGTGCAAGATAGTGCGTATTCAGTCCTCTTTTGAAAAACTTCTTCCCCAAAATGAGAATTGTTGGAGAATGCCTCTCTCCCTCCCTCCTTCTGCTGATCTCTTCCTTCCTTGAACCAAACTACAGGCTCCAGCAACACGGCAGCCAATAATAAACTCCTCAGCTGAACTCTAGGAAAGCAGCTTGGTCAAGGTTTTGCCTGCCAAATGCTGACCAACACATGTTCCCAGCTGCCAGCAGTGACTGACTGCTAGCCACGTTTTTTACAAACCAGTTATCCTTTAGCCTTCTGCCCCTCAGAGCACATTTTGCTACAAACAAGACCTCCCACTTCCAAATGATGGAGTCAAAGGTACTTGACTCATAGTCTGCCTACTATGTGTCATGTCCATGGAGCATACAGAGACTTCTCCAATCACAATATATTAACACAGATGCTCTTGCACTATGACTCCTGAAACAAGTCCCCTGCTGCTGTTTTTATCCCTGCCCACACCAGCAGACAAACAGGACTTCTTTGAAAATGACCTTTTATCAAGGTTTGTGGAAAAAACTTGCTTCTTGCCTTGGGATTCTCCCTTACTGCCTTCTTTTACCAGCAGGGACACAGGGCCAAGAGGGAACAGCAACTGAGACAGGAGGCACAACATTTCCTACTGGTCAGGCAGGAGTTTGATCTACTCAGCTGCATTTTGGCCCCAGGAGCAACCTCTGGTGCTTCACTTGAAATGCTGACACTGCTGTCCACTGAGTTTGGAGTCTGTAAAAGATGTGCGGATCACCCTGCAACGTCCATGATCCCACTCCCCTTAATCAAGGCTCATCTTCAGTTCTGTAGATACTTGGGATACCTTCCTGACCGCAGCAATGTTGTTTTCCTGAGGCATATGGCAGTTATGGTTGGTTCCTAAGGGTGGAACTACCATGACTTCTCATCTTGTGGTGAAATCTCCTTCTACCACTTCCAGGCTGCTGGTCCTCTCTTCCCTCCACACTGCCCCACCAAGCACAACACCACAAGCATTTCTGGAAATGACTTTGTATTTCTAAGGGGAGAAAGAACTCACATTGGTAGCATCACAAGCAAGTCAGTATGTAAAAATCTTGCCATGTCACAACAGTGCACTTATTATTGGGACAGTAAGGATAATTGAATACCCACTCCTTGCTAAAATCTTCTGAAGTTCACTGCAACAAGAGTGCTGACCAGGGATAGCCAGGTAGAGGATAACACAGAGGGAAACTATTTTTATAGCTGTTAATGAATATCAATATTTTTTACTAATTTGGAGGTGACATGAATGAACAGTTAGCATTTCTTCCTATTTCTCAAGATTTGTTTCATTTTTTTGCTATTTCAGGGCTTAATCCAGAACAACAACAACAAAACAAAAAGCAGGAAAAAACCCTGTATGCAGCCTTATGGAGGACTTTCCAAGCCACAGATGCTGGCTCTGTGGTTGGCTGATCTATCCAAAATAAAGCTCAACAGCAGGGAGCACTGGAGTAGTTCACGGGGTAGAAAAGGTCATGCGAATGTGATCCTCACCTCCCAAACTCCACATCTCCTTACACTACCTCCCCCTTCTCCTTTTGGGATGGAAGGAATTTTTGACTTATTTTTCATTTTTATTTTCAGCCTTTCCTATCCGCTTGCCAACTGGGGTCATTGAAAGTGACTCTTGCTGCAGCTGCTTTCCAAGACACAAAAAATGAGGTGACCTATTATTTTCATGGCTTATAGGTGAAAAGGCATCTATAGCTTGGTGAAGCTTTGATGATGAGCCCATTTGGCTGCTCCAAGACAGAAGCTGGCATTGTGGGAGCTCAGAGGCCACCATGTCACCCTCCTCTTGCCACAAGGACAGGCACTCCCTTGCCCTGGGCAAAACTGTTGACTGCAGAGAATGAAATGTTTTCCCAACAGAAAGAGATCACAAGAGCCTTGGAAAAAGGAGCCTGAAAGGCTGCTGACCCCTGTGCACAGATGCGTGGCAGTAACCCTCCTCACATGAGAAGGCCATTTTGGGTGAACAAATATAAAAAAAAAAGAAGAAAGTGGAAAAAGGAAAGAAGTCACTGACCTCATTTTAATAATTTTTGACATCAGAATGCATCCATACACTTTTCCTTTTCCTTTGAGAGGAGTGCACAGTGAATGTCCTCGCTCAGCTGACAGTACGACATCTGCAAGTCTACAGGAGATCCCATGAAACCACTCTGGGGAACACCCAGAGACAAACCCTGCTGCACATCAGTCTGGAGGCTGAAGTGATGCTCAGCTGAGCAGAGGACATGTAATAGGCATGGCCCCTTTTTTTCATAACCAGCACATTAATTTCTCTTCAGATGCGGGCTTCAATTTCAAATGAAAGAACAATTTCAGAAGCCTTATGTTTGCCAAGAAAATAAACCAAGTCTAAACATCACACCTTCCTCTGGGAGGACACTGGATGTGGATGATGGGACTGTACGTGTATGCTTTCATGCTGCCAGAAAGAGAGTTTTTCATAGCAAGTGTTTGATTTACCCTAAGCAAAAGCAAGCTGAAAGACTGCTGTCACTCACCAAACCTCTTGTAGCCGAAGGACTGCACCTCCTCCTCCTCCGCGAAGTCGTCTGGAGAAAGAAAGACACAGCAGCAGATTATTATGACTACCACTGGGAAAGATGAGAAGAAGTGCATGTTCAGGAATTAATGTAAGTTAATTGATTTGTTTGGCATGCTACTGCTCTTCCCCTCTGTAGCTCCTATCCCACTTCTGTCTCCAAGTGCAGAAGGCAATTCAGAGCCTTTCCCCAACCAGAATCCACAGCCGACCTCCAGATTACAAACTGTGCAGATTTTTCACCTGGCAGCCATCCTGAGGGCTGCTTGGCCAGCTAAGAGCAGACTAGAGCAGATATGTCCCTCATCACAATGAAAGCCACAATTGTCACCAGTGTGCCACTTGGTCAAGCTTGCCCAGACCATAGGAGTCAGAGGGGATGGTTGTCCATCCATCCACCACCTCCCATGCACACCAGCTTGGCCTGAAAATGTCAGATCCGATAAAAAATGGGAAAGAGAACAGATAAACTCAGATGAGAAAAATAAAAACCGAGATGGTAAAGACTGTGAACAGTCTACAAGGGAAGCCGTATGAGGAGTGGCTGAGGTCACTTGGTTTTTTCAGCCTGGAGGAGAGAAGTCTGAGGGGAGATCTCACAAAAGTCTACAATTCCCTCATGAGGGGAAGTGGAGGGGCAAACACTGATGATAGGACCTGAGGGAATGGAAGTTGTGGGGAGGTTTAGGTTGGCTGTCAGGAAAATACCAGACTCCCCAGGGTCACAGCACCAGCCTGCCTGAGTTCAAGAAGCATTAGGACAATGCTCTCAGATACATGGTGTGATTCTTGGGGCTGGCCTGAGTTGGATTTGATGGTCCTTGAGGGTCCCTTCCAACTCAGGATATTCTATCATTTGATGATTCCATCATGCCTTTTGTCCTCATCTTTAGAGTCAGCAAGCAGTAATATGCTAATAATCACAAGGTTATTTTGTCAGAAGCTGAATTTCTCTCCACTTCCTTCCGGCAGCAAAGGAAAAGGCTGGCATCAGCAAAAAAAATACACCCATGACTTTTTTTTAGAAAAAGGATATGTTCATGTGTTCAGCCTCCTTCCACCAAGACAACCCCACGTTCTGCTGAGTCAGGAAAGGCAAAAGGTCTGCCTCGTCACCAGCACCAGCCTCTGCATCAACTGCTGGGAGGACAGCACAGCCCAGGCTGTTCTTCTCCTGCTTCTGTATTTCCCAGAAGGAACACTTAGTGGAGGAAAAGCGAGCTCAAAGCAGATAAACATGTGGGATGGAGTGAGAAGTCTGTGTTTAGTTAGACCTTTTTTGCCCCAGACTTACTGCACATGACTAGGTTCTCTGCATTATGAAACTGGTGCCAAAGGTAACTTGGGCCAGCACAGAGCCTTGGGGGGATGAATTCACAGGTAAAGGTACAGTCTGCATCCAGGCTCAGCAAAGCCTAAATAATTTGCGTGCACATCTCCAGCAGAAAAACTGAAATGTTTTTCCTTCTGACCTATGAAGTGCCACACACAGAAGTCTGAAGGAGGCTTTGCCCGAAGCAGCAGCAGAGTACATGAAATGCAGCATTTTGCAGAACATCGCCCTTTACTCAGACAGCACCGTTAATTAAACAGCTAGAAACATATTCTTCACCAGGTAAGACATTTTGCTTACTGCCAGTAGCACTCCTGTCCATATCTTTAGCTAGACCCCCAATTCACATGTGCGTTTAAGAAGTGGAAGAGCCAGTGGATGCTCCTTAGGCAAAATCACACATCCTGGATATGAAGGCAGAAAGAAACCTTAAAAAAACCCAAACCAAACAAACCCTCACTATTGTCCCGAATGTTATCTGAAGACAAGGCCCCTCCAACTAAACATGACAAATACTAATAAACCATAAACAGTCAACAACCAACTTCTCATCCCAGCAGTCAGCTGCTCAGGAAAGATCTTGCCCTCCTGCACTGAAGATAAAATGTTGCACAAAATAAGATAACAGCTCCAGAGCCCTTAGCTTCCTGCCCTTTCTTGCTATCAGGCTGCAACACACTTGTCTCCTTTGTTTCTCAGGAGTGTAACCTGCTTTATATGAGCTGTATCTGATGTATACAGCCAGGCCACCTTTAAATCCTGCAGCTTCATCCCACATCACATCTCCAAGGCTTTCCTCCCAGGCTGACAGCCCTTGCCATAGTTGTCTTGTTTTTCTTGCTTAGTCTAACAGCATTGTCTTTTACAACTTTAATCACATTTTTGTTTCTTTGGCCGTTTTGGTACTTGCAACATGCACGTTTTATATATTTCTATACACACATATACTTTTAAATATATACATATGCTTTTCAGTATTTGCAATGCTGCATGTTATTCATTCTAGGGATGGGATTTTTCCTTAAGCTCTGAAAACTTTATAATTATTAATTCACCTCCTAATTTTGAAGAGCACTTGTGGTATTAGAAACAAAGAAGTGGAGACAGGCAGGGACAATTATGGCAAGTGCTGACCTGCCTCCCTGCTCACTAAAATCTCAAACATCATCTCTGTGAGTTAATCTTGCTAGGAGAAGTCAATGTAATTTTAGGGGAAGTCTATGAAAATTACTGAAAGATGTTCTTTCAGTCACAAGGGCAACTTCACTGAAATCATGTGCAAATACAGTATTTTACAATATTAACTGTAACAAGTTTAAGGAAAATAAAGATGGAAGAAATTCATAAAGCAAGCTTAGACTGAACATTCAGAAATCACAGCACATTGGAAAAAGAGACTAAGATGTGTTGATAGTCCTACCTCAGAAGAAATCTATGTTTGAAATATTAAAAATTAAGTTGCCAAACAAGCCTACAAATTTAAGTCCCATGGCAAATCCCTGCACCCAGTCTGCTTCTCCCATGCCTGCTGGGCAGTATTGTCCTCACTGGAGGCAGCAGAGACTTGATCCTCAGCTCCCTGTTCCAGTGCTGGAAATATTAAAAATTTTGTCACAAGTTCCACAAAAATCTCAGAGCTTCCTGATATCTTCAAATCAGCAAAATACAGGAGAACCCAAGTTTTCATTGAAAAGGTAACAGCTTTTCTAGTGAAAACTATGAAAATACGATCTGTTATGAATTACAGAGGTTAAGAAAACATACACCAAATAGGAAAGCAAATATTAAAAACACCTCCAGTGTGTTTTAATGACTTATGCTTTTAAAGGCAGTATCAGAAATTGGTGTGGCAGAAATTCATGAGTTTTGAGCATCAGTGGCTGATCTTAGAAATGGAAATTCAGTGTTTTCACATCAGTGGTGCCCATACTTGAGTGGGGCTGCGACTGGTGTAGGAAGGTTCATTCGACATTGTAAAAGCCTTTTCTTTAGTTTAAATCCAGTCCTTCTCAGTTACAAAGAGGACTGGAATGAATGCAGTATTTCTATTTCATACACACACATTTATATGCAGGCAAGGCTTATTTTCATGGGCGAAAAACATGAAGGGCAGACTCCTCTGATTGAAGCAGACAATCAAGCAGAATTTGTTGTTATGTCCTGGTCACAAGAATTAACTCTTTAGTACTGGGAAGACCAGCCCTAACTTAAGACATCCAACTGAGCTCTCAGTTGCGAACCAAAAGATAGGGAATCCAAAATAAGAAAGATGAAGAAACATGAAAAGCTGGTCTCTTATTCCACTGATTTGTACAAAACTCTGGCAGCTGGAAGGTCCATAAAAAATGTGAACTTTGGGCAGAAAAGAAACATATGTGAGCAACCAATTGTATTTAACCATGGAGGGGAAGGACCACCAGAGGTCTGTTGTTTTATTTGGTTTACAAGAGTCTCCCTGGATGCTAGAACAGATTGTCATGGGGAGCTTACAGCAAACTGCTACAAATCACTGTCTCACTGTAGCTGAACAGCAATACATCAAATATTTTAGGGAGTCAGTGCAAAGCAAGAGTTCTGGTCCAAAAGAGTAAAAAAAAAAAAAAAAAGCTTTGAGGTATTTTGGCAATATCCATGCTCCATTGAGTACCAATGCCAAATTCCACTTGCCCTCCAGTTACAAGCTGTTACTGAAACACCTCTAGTAAATACAGTTGTAGAGTTAAATAAGTTACAGTACAACGCTTCAAGGGAGTGGGAATTATAAAAAGGCAGTTCAGCTGGGGATTAACGCAGCGAACAGAGGGAATTCATTTAATCTAAAACAAATTAGACTCTCATTTGATTAATTTGCTAGAGGCAAAGCAAATCTGTGGAGTAGAACTGTTTAATTTCTTGTTCTTGTTCTTAAATCTTAAATAAATTAATCATGGATCACTTATGAGTCACTCTGAGGTCAAGTAAGAAAGAGCTGGCCTGGAGCCAAACTGGATGCTAAATCTGCCCCTGAGACAATACAGGACATAAAAAACCACGGCACCAGATCTGAGCAGCCTTTGGTGCAAGGTGATTTTAGGGAAGTTGTTTCCATTTTAGCCCCTTCCTTTCACGGGTGTCATTGTTGGCATATGGAAGGTGTTAAAGAAAGCTGCTAAAGTACATGTCCAGCTGTCTCCTTTTAACAGTACACCTTGCTCAGCATTTAAACCCAATTAACTAATGAAGCAAACAAGACCTCAGACCCATTAGAGATGCTGGATCATATGGTGGCTACAGACACGTGGTATCCAATAATTTCAAGAGCATTTGTGTGCTGCAAACACGGATACAAAGTCCTTGTTTAAAGACCTCATCTGAAATCTTAAATAAAGAAAACACACCAATATTCTACACTGCATTTCAAAATCTGGGAAAATGTTTTCCAGGTGAGAATGAGGCATCTGGGCTGAAAATTGTCATGCCAAGTTTCAGCTCGGATTTTAGAAGTTCCTTTATAACCCCCTGAAAATCGAATTACAGTACATTAGAACTTACCCCTAAGTACCGGGCTGGGAACTCAGACTGTAAGATTAATTTGTAGTAAAAATGACATCCAGTGTAAGAGTTTCCTCTAAAATAAATTTCTCCCTCAAAGGGCTTTAATGGTTAGAGCCCTGCCTTTCCTACTGACCTAATGGGATCTATAGAGCTATATCCCAGTGCAGCTCTGTAAAAATCACTATAATATTATCAAGGAGAGATTTTTACTTGTACCATTTGGAAGGAAGCTGTGCCCATGAGTTGAAAATCACAATTTCCTCTCTTTTACCCATGAATCAGCATGGATGAAGAACTCTGTTCAGAACTGTGTAACAAGTGCATCTCCTTCATGAGAGGCTGCTTGCAGTGTTAAAAAGCTGCTTCTCTCCGCTCTCTCCATCTCAGCACTTTCACTGAAAACAAAACTCATCCACTTGTGAGTTTTCTGTAACATTATTAAACAACTGTTCAGGCAGACAAGCACAGCGACACCAATATCTTTCTCATATCACATGTCAAAAGCTTTTTGAGCCGCCACCAGATTTTATGCATTTCTGCTCACTATTAACTGGGTCTACATTCAAACTGCTGACCTAAAGGTGACATGGAGCCAGCAGAAGCACAGCAAGCAGCTGTGGCCTTCACATGTTGATGACTTCATCAGTCTAATTGGTTTCCACTGGTTTTCATAGCTTTTACTCTGGACAGTCTCCTGCTTGTGCTAATGGGCTGCTCATTCCCCTCTCTCTTCACAGATGCTTTATTTCACTTGTCCTCATGTTCTGCCTTTCTCCACTGCTTTTCCCTTATAGGCCCTTGTCATAGTCAAGTCTTTCTATCTGCCTCTGTTTTGATAAGCCATCCCTCAAAAAATCGTACCCCACCCTTAAAGCACTTCCTGATTGAAGGGATCCCAAGCTGACATGTCACACTAACAGTCCCTATTGTTGGATGAGTGTGCTGTGCCCAAATTATCCACCCTTTCCTTTTTCTGGCTTGTCATGCAGCAAACTCCTTTGGACAGGGATTACATGGATTCTGCTCTTGCAGAGTACCTGGTCTTTAAGGCAGCCATGGCAGAGGTGCAGCTGAGGCAGTCCTGGAAAAGAGCCCATCTCCCTGCATCCACAAACATCCTTTGGGATGTAGCTGAGCTTGGATTCTGGCAACAAAACTGAGGCTTTTCCTCAGCTCTGTCCTTCAGACTGCTGATTGGGGAATTTATCTGCTTATGTAATGACTGAAAGAGGCAATGTCCTAGATCATGGATCCTCCCTTGGTACTGTCCTACAACCTGGATGGTGTCTCTCATCACCTAACACATGCATAAAACAAACAAACCCAATAATCATGACAAATGGGTGCATTTTAGTATCTTGGTCTTCATCTATTTCCCCACTGCTATGCCCAAAAAATGTGAGCACTTACATTAAGAAAACACAACAAAAGACAGAAGATTGTGAAATTCAGAGGTATAACAACAATCACTCTAGTTTTGCGTTTTAGGCACAAGGGGAAGACAGTAAAGAGGGAGTTTTGAATGAAACTTGTTAGCCCCTAAGTGCCACACAGCATCATTATCGTACAGGGGTCAGGAGTAGCTGCATGGTGTGGAGGATCAACCTTAGAAGTTAAAAGTTTAAATCATATCGAGTTTCAGAATAATGATTTAAGAGCAAACAGATCTGTTCTCATTAGTGCACTGAAAAATTGTGCCTCCCTGTCTGTGTGTCAGAGGAGGCAATTAATAGCAGTATTAAAATGACACTCACATTCCTAGCAACACATGTCTCTATTACCTCCCATAACTCATTCACTTCACTCCCCAGTGATGTCCCAGTCTGCACCTCAAATTTATGCACCAAAAGGGATTGCAGTTTTAGGTGGAAGCAGTCAAACTCCAAAGACAATTCATCTTAAGTTGCTCCCTCACTCGCACAGACCACACTCACATTATAAGGAGGATCAGGTTCACTTTCCATGCCTTGTAAAAAGCGTCTTTATTTTGCTTTCCAAGGGGGAGGGCTGGAAGGAGAGATTCTCTGTTCTGACATACAGAACCTCAGGATAAGGAAGGTTTTGTGAAGCTGAAGATAACTGGGTATGCATCCTTTGCAGTACTGAGCTGCTTTCATCCTTGACATTTCTCCCAGCTCCCTTTATTTTACTCTGTTTTATCTCTGCAAGGCCCGATCAGCTCTATCTCTCTGCAAGATTACCTTTCCCTCCTTATCCTAGCAGGCAGAAGTGTCTGAACTTCTGGGCACAACAGTTTTTCAGTGTTGATCTAAGTAAACTGTTAAGTGGTTGTGACAAAAAAAGGGCTCTGTTCAGCCCTCAGCTGTCATAAAATCAGTCTAAAATGATTTAAAATCTACTTTACCCAAAGTAGAAGAAAGAGTCACAGGAGATTTTAAACGACTCCCTTCTTCACAGGGATAGGCTTGTCCATGCTATTCTTAGTCCTGTGTGGCTGAGAAAAGTAGAATTGAAGCAATAACAAACAATTACAAGTTCTCACTGAAAACGCTTCTGTCATAAGTAGCTTATATGCTAATTCTGCTCAATATCCTTTCCAGTTGAATAGTAATAGTTCTATCTCTGCAATAACAGATTTCTCTTGTAATTTCATAGCTCTGTTTTCCTCTTGTATTGTTAATAAGAACATGCTTTGACACACACTTTTGCATCTTTCTCATCCATATGTTTAAAATCCTCTGTGCTACCAATCAATTCAGGACACACACTGACTGTATGGTAGCGTTGCTCAGGATTTGTTCTGCGTTTTATCACACATTTATTATAACTGCTCATGCCTTTGAACTTCTGCTGTAGGGTCCTGTGACATGTCCAACACACACCACTCAGATCTCCTGCATATGTTTCATGTTTATGTCACTATATTCATATAAGCTCTGTTATAACTGGACTAAGAAAAGGTTACTGGATCACTCAAATTCTAATCCTTCGTTTTCAGATGCTTTCTGGCTTCTGCATAATGCTTTGGACTGGATTTTTTTAAAATTCTTGTTTGACATTTCTATCAGGGAAAGACCTATTTGCGTCTGTTCATTTGATTTTGTGCACACAAAGGAGTAAGAGAGAAAGAGAGACTTTTCTCCAGTGCTACAAAATTATAACTTTTATTCCTTTATTCTTTATAATTAGCAGTGGCATCAAAACAGAGAAAAAGATAAAACCTATCAAGAAGGTAAACACCATATAAATAAATTATTTAAGAGTTTTCAAGGCAGTCAACAAAGAACAACTGAACTTGCATGCACAGTCAGCTTTTGCTCATGTAGGTGTTATTTGCAAATTGCAACCAGGCTCTAAGTCCCACAGAAGGGACAATTTCAGCAATACAGGCTGATAAGTTAATTAATTGTCTCATAAAGTGTTCACTGTGTAAGGCAAACTGAACTGGCACATCCTGTGAGAGCTCGGAGTCCTCTTCTCTACTGCAAATGTGCCCAGAGCACACTGAGCTGCCTTTGAGGCAACGAGGTGGATGTTGAGAAGGGCAGGAGCTCAGGCCAGGCTGCTCCCGAGGCTTCACAGCTTCCAGTGGAACACAACCAAGGACAAACCTGCTTCTCCCCGTGCATCTTTTTGTATCAAATGAGAGGAATGGCACAACAGTCACATGCCAGCTCTCAAGCACACCCCAGGACTCAGGAACAGGATGCCAGATGATTTGTCCTCCAGCACCATTGCTGTACAAGTGGTACATAGCAAGGTGCTCGTGATGGCAGAGAGGGAGGAGGAGGATGAGATGGTGGAGGAGGAATGTAAAGAAGCAGCTAAGCTACTTTGAGCATCATTAATTAAGAGCTCCTCTGTCATCCTGGAGCAACAGTCCCAAAAGCTTGACTTTGTCATTGCCTGATTTTGGATATTAGTATTAATTGGCTATCCAAACAGTATCCATATTTCAGAGGAAAACACTTATCATCAGCACTGGTGATAAGTCTGTCTGTAGTGATTACAGACAGAGTTTAAAGTAGTGGTTACAAAATATATTGCAGCTTTATGGGAAGAAGTTCTCAGTTTTGACAATGCTTGTCCCTGTCTTAAATTAGGGTCAATGTTTTTGAACATGTGGTGGTGTTTGACTATGAGGAAGCTGTTTTCATTTGTTTCTCAGGCAACGACTGCTCCTTCATACACCAATAAATAACTATAACTTAGAAGTATCATTTGATAAAGATAAATCTGACCCTAAAGCAGTGTCCTGGGTTAGGGTTAACCCTAACCCAGGACAAGCAGTCAAATCCTTATATAAATTATATGAATTACTACTTAAAAATATTACCAAGTTTGTGAGCTCAGTGTTGTTTGCTGGAAATAAAACTGCCAGCATATTGTACATAAACTTCAATTTGTTTTACTGATTTAAAACATAACACATTGCAAATACCAGCAATGAGAAATATAATTTATTCCTTACAGATATTTAGTGATGTAATTATTTAGATATTCCTCCATTCTCTAGAGAGGGTAGATACAGAGACAGCTGCAATCAACTGATCTTTTTGTTTTTATTGAGAAAAATATGTAACTACACCAAGTTCTACAGTTATCACTACCATCAAATTTTAAGAAAAAGTATGAAAAGCCAAGTCCATACCCAGAAAAAAAATCACCAAGTCAAAATTTGGTTTGGCCCTCTGACTTCTCTAACATTGGCAAAGGCACTAGATGTGATGATTCGTTTGATGCTTTTCTTTTGCTATTAGCACAGTCATTCAAGTGTTCTTCTTTGCATGTTTTATTACTGATTTCTGTAGCTCTCTGGGGGAAAGAAATGAGATGGCTGTGGTGACTCTTAGGGAAGCCAAATGGTAAGGACTAGCACTCCCTCTTGACGGAGTGTGGGGCACCAGCAAGTGCTCCCAGGAACAGGAATTACATCTTCCCTTTGAACGCTCTGCTTTGCAAAGAGCAGTGGAGGCAAAATGGAAGGAGACACAAGTTGCTTTATGTGTTATTTCCATCCTTGGTCCTTGAATCCCGCCTCTCCCCCAGACCCCAAAGAATGGAGTGAAAGGCTTTCAGTGGTAACAGGCACAGGTTTGTACTACCAGATCCCCCATTCTTTTGGTTTGTTCCTGCTCTTACACTTATGCTGATAATGACAAGCTGATGACAAAATTTTTGGCATGAGCAGACTATATATAAAAAAACATTGTAAATACATTACTTTTAATATGTTGCATGGCTCTGGAGAGACACCATGCCACAGTGTCAGAGGTAACTTAAATAGAGTGTGTGTGGGCTTGCAAAATAAATGCCCCCCAAAAGTTTTTCCTCCCTTCAGGCAGCTACTCCAGCAAGTGAAAAAATAATCACATCATTTGGTGTCCTAGACTCTGGAAACTCAGTGTAACTATCATGATGTTTACTGGCCTCCTGGCATCTGGAATAAGACTCTGCAGTCCAAGAACAGGCACAGTGGTGCCCAAAAGCAATTTTCATATATGTATGTATTTTCCTTAAGCTTATTTTTGCCTCTGAGGAAAAACTGGATGCAACTCTCGCAAAGTCCCAACTAACTCCTAAACTTTCCATAATGTCCTTTGATGTTTTCATTGTAAGTATTCCCCAGTGTGTAAAACCTCTGCCTTTTGCTGTAAGGCTATCAATTTTCATAAACAGAAGGTTTTCTCCCACCCCCCTCCCATACATCTTTACTAGGTTACAGTGTAGCAATTTGGCAATCTGCTTCTTTATTTCATTTTAAAGTATGATATACCTCTCAGTCACAGCTATGTAGGATGAGGTCGAATGCTTCACCCATTTAAAACAAAAAGAGAACGAAGGGAGGAAAAGAGAGAAAAAGGGAAAGAAACAAAGTTTTAGTTTGAACAGATGCAAAGTATAGACCAAAAATTTTCCAGTCGGTGGATGTAGAGAAGAAATACGCCAAATACATTTCACAAGCCAGTTAAGCTTCTACTGGCACCTAATCACTGCCAGATGTTTAGAAGCAACACCAAGAACATCGCAAAACGCTGGCAAAAAATAAACAAACCAACCAGGGAGAAACACAAGTCTTCTTCTCGGGGCACCGGCGAGGGGGAAGATGAAAGTTGGGCGCCGAGAGAAGGCGCGCCGGGGAGCGCACACATGCCGGGACACACTCGCACACTCACTCACACAGGGACAGCCCGCTCCCGGACCGGGACAGAGTGACACACGCACGCCGGGGTGGCGGTGAGATCCCCGCTCCGCCTGTCCCGGCACCGGCTGCCCGTGCCCTGCCCGCCACC